>RCUC01079638.1:0-11178 GCA_003697995.1 Taxidea taxus jeffersonii
AAAAAGTGATTTAGACCACTTTTTCTCATATACCATTGGTCAAAGAAATCATGTATCTGTGCCTTGCCTTAAGACAGTGTATGCTCAGAAAGGTGGGAGAATCCCATGTCTTGGTAAGTCCCAGTAATATCTCCATGATTATCTCTTCCCTCTCTCTTCCCTTTCCACTTTCTGTGTCTGATTGACTCTTCTCAAACACTTGTCAAGTCTACTCAGCTTTTTGGGGGGTATTATTATTATTATTATTTTTATTTTTATTCCAGTATAGTTAACATACAGTGCTATATTAGTTTTAGGTATACAAGGTACTGATTCAACAATTCTGTATATTACTTAGTGCTCATCATGGTAAGTGTACTCTTATTAATTTTGGGGGGTCATATTATTATACCCCTATGAGGGACAGATCCCAGAATTTGGGGACATAGAACTGCATGAGGATCTTGATTCCACCATCTTCTTTGTTAGCTGAGTGATTTTGAGCACGATACTTGGTCTTTCAGGGTTCCAGTTATCTCACCTGTAAAATGAGGTTGGGAAGAGGTCTTGCCTTGAGGATTACACGAGATAATCCATGTAAAGCTCCTGGCACTGTGTCTGGTGTTCAGCAAGACCAGTGACAGTAGCGATGGTTAATATCATTGATGTCCACTGAGTGCTTAGACTATGTGCTCAATAAATGGTAGAGCACATAGAGAATGGTTTTGACTCTTGCCACTTTTAAATTTTGTTAGTTATTTATGAATGTTTCCTATTTCCCTTCTGTTCATTCATTCATTTATTCAGAAGATATTCATGTGAGTGTTGTCATGTGCTATGTACTGTTTTACCAGTTGGAGAAATATTGGAGAAGACATTAGACAATCTCTGCCCACACAGAGACTAGTCTTTCTTGTCCTTCTCCCTTGTCCTCCCTTTTCTCTCTCTTCTGTACCCCATTCTCCCCACCCCTTTCCTTTCTTTCTTTCTCAAGGTCCACCTTCATTAGTCATTCAACAGGTTTTCATTGAGTGTCTGCTATGACATGGAGGTACAGTAGTGAACAACACAAGTACCACTCATGCCCAATGGCACAGCAGCAATTTTCATTTAGGACATGGGCAGTGCAGGCTCTTCCCTTGGTTCTGAGTAGACTGGGCCCCCTTGGCCTCCATAGACCCCTATTGCTGGGATCAAGTTCCATTGCCTGCCTCTCAAACTTCAACATCCTCCCCAGACTCCTTACATATTCTCATCAGTGCCAGTGGCTGCTGAAATTTCCTCATTCTTCACCAGGTTTTGGGGTACAGAAGCACACAGCTCCCTGAGTCCTGGACCCTGACTGGCTGCTTTCTTAGGTATGTCAGGGCTCTCTTCCACTCTCCTGCATGAGAGGCCAGAGCTGATGGACAAGGCTTGTATCTTCCACCATCCTGACTGGTGACTGTCAACAAGGTGCCCCTCTGTGAAGAGGAAGGAAAAAAGGTCACTGATGGGGTTTCAGCTGGGGCTTTCCAGTGCATACAAGGGGACTTTGTTCAGTGAGCGTGAGGCCTGGGTTACCAGAAAGACCTAGTGTTTGATTCCATCTCAGTCTGTTGCACGCTGTGTGATCTAGGAGAAATTCCTTTCCTTCACTGGCATCACTCTTGTGATCTGTGATGTCTGATTCTATAGCACCTTCACTATTTTGCCACATCTGTGTATTACTTCTAGACTTATTTAATTTTTTTCTTTAAAATGACTTACCTTAAATTTACTTTATTTTTTTTTAAAGATTTATTTTATTTTATTTTGGGGGGTGGGGGAGAAATGAGTGGAGGGAAGGGCAGAGGGAGAGAATCTTCAAGCAGACTCCCTACTGAGCATGGAGCCCACTGTGAAGCTTGGTCCCATGACCCATGAGATCATGCCCTGAGCCAAAACCAAGAGTTGGACGCTCAGCTGACTGAGCCACCCAGGCACCCCTTAAATCTACTTTATAAGGAAAATTTATATAATATTTATGTCATATATTTATATCATGAATGAAAAGCCAACTATCAATCAATTGCTATAAATAAGAGACAACCATGAAAATAGGGGGAAACAAATGTACAATATTAAGTTCTATTCAGATACTGTTGCTCATTGGAAACTCTGAGTCTGAGACTAAGTTAAGTAGGAAAACGGCATATTTCATTTTATTTATTTATTTATTTTTAAAAAGATTTTATTTATTTATTTGTTAGAGAGAGAGAGAGAGCAAGCACAGGCAGACAGAGTGGCAGGCAGAGGCAGAGGTAGAGGGAGAAGCAGGCTCCCTGCCGAGCAAGGAGCCTGATGTGGGACTCGATCCCAGGACGCTGGGATCATGACCCGAGCCGAAGGCAGCTGCTTAACCAACTGAGCCACCCAGGCGTCCCTTTAATTTTATTTTTAAAAGATTTTATTTATCTATTTATTGAGTATGAGCTGGGAGAGGAGTGGAGGCAGAGGGAAAGGGAGAGAATCTGCAGCAGACTCCACTGCTGAGCATAGAGCCTGACGTGGGGCTCAGTCCCACAACGCTGAGATCATAACCTGAGCTGAAACCAAGAATTGGATGCTCAACCAACTGAGCCACCTAGGCACCCCTGCAAGTAAAAATTTTTTTTTTAAAGATTTTATTTACTTATTTGGCAGATAGAGATCACAAGTAGGCAGAGAGGCAGGCAGAGAGGGGGGGAAGCAGGCTCTCTGCTGAGCAGAGATCCAGATGTGGAGCTCGATCCCAGGACCCCGAGATCATGACCTGAGCTGAAGGCAGAGGCTTTAACCCACTGAGCCACCCAGGTGCCCCTGCAAGTAAAGTTTTATTGGAACATAGGCATGTTCATTTATTTATGCATTGTCTGTGTCTGCTTTCACACTATAATGGCAGAGTTGAGTAATTGTGACAAAGATAGTATGGTTCTCAAGTCAGTATTATTTATCATCTTTTACTTAAAAAAAAGGGAGGTTGCCTGGCTGGCTCACTTGGTAGAGCATTTGACTCTGGATCTTGGGGTTGTGAGATCAAGCCCCATGTTGGGGGTAGAGATTACCTTAAAAAATTATTTATCATCATCATTATTTGTCATACAGAAAAAGTTCACTGACTCCATGCTAGAGAAGAACTGGCTGGTATTTTAAGCTGAAGAATTGATGATGGGGTCCTTAAACTTTGACACATGTTTAAAACATTGCCTTAATGAAAATGTGACCACAGGCCAGAACAGAACAGAATGAGGCTCGAGTTCCGGATTATGTACTGGATGTGACATGCTTTGACCCATCCAACTCTTAGATTTTTGCTTGCATTAAAAGCTCTTGATGAACTGGGTCATTGTCTCTTTGAGCAAAGCTGGTGATGATGATGATGATATTTCATAGCATCACACACCCACTTAGCATGATAAGTACAGCATAGCCATATGGAACGATGTCCAAGTGAAAACCCAGTGCCTTAATGCTTTCTCTCTGCCCCTTGAACTCACCTTTCCCTTCATTGTGACAATTCATTTATTCATGATTTTTACCTGGAAGAAACACATGTACTTAAGGCACAGTTTGGTCATCACACATTCTGGATCCTATGCTTAGCCAGTGTAGGATGAAGTGGGTGGCTAATGGATGGCTGCAGTCTTCATGTCTCAGAGTTTTGGGTGAATTCTCAAAGCTGATAGGAATAGGGGCAAGGCACATATTCTAGAGTGATGTGTTTGATTATTTTGAGAGGACTTTGGCAGGCCCCCAGATTGGATCTTCTAGCATTAGCTCATCCTCAGACTAAAGACTCTGGGGAGATTCATTCAGGAGTTGAAGAGAGTAGAGAGTGAATAAACCAAAGAGTGGAAGTCTCTTTAGAGAGAGAGTTTTTAGACTATTGATGAGTTTCTCCCTCCTCTTCCCATCAGGAGGCAGAAGGTGGAGGTGGTAGTGGACTTAACAGAGGTCCTTGGAAAGGTCCTTGAACCTTGAGGAATAAGGTAACTGTTATCTATTGCATGCCTAAAACCCAAGCCATGCTTCTGGTTGGAAGCTGAGTGGGAGATAAGGTTGCCTTTGCATTCCCTTGACTCACACAGGCAAGGTTGTCCCACCTTTCCGGAAGGGAGCTGGCTAGGGGTCATCCTTCAGGGATATGCACAGATGAGGGTCATCTGGAGAGAGAAGATTCCCCAGCAGAAGGGTGGACTGCCAGAAGCCAACACCGGGGACATACGAGATGAGAAAGATTGTTTAATGGAACGGTGGTAAGAAAAAAAGTTTTACACTTGGTCTCCTTTCCCACCTTCAGTCTCAGGTAACTGTTGGTCTCCTTTCTGTCTCTGTGGACTTTCTTTTCTTTTTTTTTTTTAGTTTTTGTTTGTTTTTTTCTTCGTGCCTGCGGGGAAGAACAGGCAGACAGAGAGGCAGGCAGAGGCAGAGGGAGAAGCAGGCTCCCTGCCAAGCATGGAGCCCGATGTGGGACTCGATCCCAGGACGCTGGGATCATGACCTGAGCCGAACGCAGCCGCTTAACCAACTGAGCCACCCAGGCGTCCCATGTGGACTTTCTTTTTTAAAAACATTTTATATAAGTGAAATCATACAGTATGTCATCTTTTGTGTCTGGTTTCCTTCGCTTAGCATGTTTGTGAAGTTCATGTGGTAGCATGTGCTGGTATTTTGTTCCTTTCTCTTGTTGGATAGTATTTTATTGGATGGATACACACTGGTAATGGGCATTTTTTAAAGTTCCTTAGGTGGTCCCAGTGTGCAGATGTGGTGGAGCCACTGAATACTAAACCATTCAATTCTGCGTTAAAACCTGTGAGATACCAGGTCAAAATGTTTGAGTTTCTCCTGATTTATAAAGAAAATAAAACCAACCAACCTCCGTTAGCGTTAAGCCTCCATACAAGGAGCAGTTCCCTCCCTTTCAGTCTTCCTCGCTGACAAACTTCTTGACTAGCTGTCTCCAGTTTCTCACCTTCTACTTGTTCCTTAGTCCACTGGCACCTGGCTTCTGACCTGTGCACTGCTCTGAAACGGCTATGTGTGAGGATATGTCTTGATCATCCTTTACTTAGCTTTGGGAGCATTTGTCTAGCTAATTACTTCTTTCTTGTTGAAACTTGAACATCATGACATCACGATTTTGTGGTTTTCCTTTGAACTCTTGTTTCTTTTCATGAATGTTTTATCTGTATTCATTTTCTACTTCTGTATAACATATTACCAAAAATTAGGTGGCTTAAAACAACACATATTTATGATCTCAGTTTCTAAGGGTTAGGAGTGCAGACACTGCTTACCTGGGTCTTCTGCTAGGGCCTGAGAAGGCTGTACTCAAGGGATTGGCTAAGTAGTATTCTTACTGAAAGCCTTGACTGGGGGAAAATTCAGTCCTAACCTTGTCAGGCTGCTACCAGAATTCATTTCCTTGTACTCTATGACTGAGGGTCATGCTTCTTACTTGGTGTTAGCTTGAGGCAACATCTAGGTCCTGGAGGGCCACCCACAGTTCCTTGCCATGTGGCTCTCTCAAAACATGGCAGTTTATTTGTCAAAGCCAGCAAGACTCTCTCACTCTACTCTAACAGAGCCTTATGTGATATAATGCAGTCACGAGAGTGATATCCTTTCGCCTTTGCCATATTCATCTGGTTAGAGTCAGGTCACAGGTTCTCCTCATACTTGTAGGGAGGAGACCATATAATGAATGAACATTTGCTCTGTAGTGTAGGATCCTATTTATTTAACCTTTTTCCTCTTGATGGACATATAGGCTGTTTCCAGGTTGTTGCTAATGCCATAGTGCTGCCATAAACATGCTGGTACCCATGGGTTTGAGCACATGCCTGAGAATTTTTTTTTCCTAAAGTATACAACTGGAAATAGAATTGTTTGGTGGTGGTGATGTTCTTTCTGTTGCCTAGTTTCTCTTCAAAGTGCTTATATCTTTTTGCTCTCATCATAGGTATTTGTCTTCTCCATATCCACCCAACATTTGAGGCTGTGTGTTTGCTTTAATGATTGTCAATCCAAGAGGTATGAAAATTGTTGATGTTTTAATGTTCACATTCCTGATTTTTAGTGAAGTAGCACATGGTATTGTATGTATGTATTCATCCATTTGTTCATTCATTCATTCATGCACTCACCTCTAGGTTTCCTCTTCTATGAACTATTTCTTCATATATTTTTTTATTTTTTTCCCGAATGTATGCCAAGTTGACTTGACCTGGAAGAGAGACCATTTCTCACTTATGCTTGGAATGTGACCCTATCCTAGTTTTTGTTGGCCTTTTCATGGTGGTCTCTGTCAGTGATGGCAACAGTGAGGTCCTCTGAAGTTCTTCATGTTTGAGAGACATCAGCAAGGAGGACCTGGGACAATAAAGGAAGAACAGGGAGGATTCCATGTGGACACAATAGCTAACAGATTGAGAACATGTTAAATGACCACAGAGACACCCAGAAATATTGAAGGGGGACCTGAGGGAACACACAGAGGCAAGACAGAAGAATTTAGGAACATTATGATTAACAGAACATTTTTCATGTAGCTCTTTGTATGTCCATAGGATGGTGAGGCAGAGGCATTTTTGCATTATTATACATTTAGCTTTTTTTGGACTGAGATAATATGGCATCAGTTAAATCCTTTTATAACTTAGCAGCATATGTGTAAACCAAAGGGAGAAGTTAATCTCCCAAAAGTATTGCTGCCTCCTTCGGCACAGTCTCTCTCACTATGAGGTATGATCCTCCCCACTTTCTCTTTGGAAGGGGCTTACCACCTCTACAACTGTGCTTGACTTGGTTAGGGATACACTCTCATTTAATATTTCAGTTCCACCAAGACAAGAGGGGATATTTAAATAGGACTTTGCTAAAGGTCTGGGACTGTGACAAAAAACCATCAAAGAGAACCTTAAGGAAATACTAAAACTTGAAGTAGAAGTGCCTTTAAGTAGACCAATCTCATTAATAGAAATCTCAGGAAAGATGAACCATCCTGGTCCTCTTTCATTTGGCTTCAAGCCCCACCTTTACCATATCCTTCCCAGGAAACCTATTATAGACATCTAGGCTGTCCAAATCAAGACAAAGAAGCTGTACTCTTCTACTTTTCCAGGCCCATTTCCTTTTGCCCTGTCCAATGGCCTGCTTCCCCAGATGACATATGCTATAATAACCTCATTCTTAGGGAAGACCTTGTCCTTTCTTCTCACAGCTCTGGCCTTTCCCTTGCAGACCTCACAGGGACAGCAATGTCAGAACACATCACCATGCCCCAGAAATCAGATACGCTAAGAGGCACACACATTTAACAACAGGGAGTCATTTCCTTATAGCCTGTTAGAAATCAGATATTTACAAGATTAATTTGCAATAACAAGAAGCCCTTGTCTCCAGCTGAGGAATATTTGTGTCCTCTTTCAGAGCCCTGGAGACATACTTGACATCTTGGGGACAGGTCACCTGTATTAGCTCTCACCCACCAGCAGGACTATTTCCATTTTTCTCATCCCTGGAGCCAAATGCTGGCAACCCTAATGAGATGGGCAAGTGGCCTTTATGCAGCCTCTGTCACATCATCCTGAAGGCTGACGTTTTACTCCAGAGATTAGCAGTAGATGCAAACAGTTTGAGAGAAAGAATCGGTATAACTGGAGGCCACATTTCATGGTATTGAAATTGACTGTGGAGTGACTGATGGCCTGCCCCTAGTCTTCCAAATCCTTGATGCTCTATCTTTTTCAGGGACTGTCAGTGGATGACTGCAATGAGTGATATGCTTTCTCCACTTTGGGAAAGAGAAAGCTGGGACATGACTCTTCCCAGGAGTGGCCTCATCATCACAAAGGTGTCCCAGTTTCCCAGAGAAGTCCTGGAATTTGCAGTGTTCTTCTTGTGCCTCTCATGGGGAACTAAATAACAGTAACACAGTTTGGGCGCCTGGGTGGCTCAGTTGGTTAAGCGGCTGCCTTCAGCTCAGGTCATGATCCCAGCGTCCTGGGATCGAGTCCCACATTGGGCTCTTGCTCAGCAGGGAGCCTGCTTCTTCCTCTGCCTCTGCCTGCCACTCTGTCTGCCTGTGCTTGCTCCTGTGCTCTCTATCTGACAAATAAATAAATAAAATCTATTAAAAAAACAAAAAACAATAACACAATTTATTAATATTATAAATATGTTCCAAATACTTAAAAATATTATGAGTAACTCCCACCACCCCCTTTTGAAGTCAGTACTATCATTATTCATCCTTTTCCATATGAGGCAGCAGTACCTCAGACTGGAAGTAACCCAGTGTCACACAGCTGGCAAGTGATGGAGTCAGGATTTGAACCTAGATTTGCATGACCTACATCCTGCACACCAGGAACCTATGGAGCTGCAATGCTATGAAGGTGTCTGATATCACTGCCACTTTTGTTCACTCCTAAAAGTGCTATTTGGCATCCTTATTTTAATTAAAGTCAGTTGAAATTACTTTTAATATCAGAGCTTTTAGAGAACTGTGTGCCAGCAGTGAGTGGTAGGTAGGCCAGGGCTGAGAATCTCTGAACTTGAGGATAGAATTATGCCTTTGGAGGCACCCAGTAGCCCTAATTTGATGACATGAGATTCTGGAGGATCAGAAAGATCTTTTCTTGCCTTTTTTCTAGGTATTTTAACGCAGCACACTTGACTGTCTGCTTGTGGGTTGTGAAATTTCCTGAACCACATTTGTAAAATTCCCTGGGTCATGAGGAGATGAGTATAGGGTGAACCATTTTTTCTTTCTAATAGTTCTATCTTAACCTATAGTTTAGGAAAATTTGATTTTACTCTCAGAAGTATTTGGAAGGTAACTTCTCTCAACTCTTCTTTTTCACTCCATCCCCAATGGAGAGGGAAAGTCTTGACTGATTTGCAGAAGAGGAAGAAGAAACACCATATATATGAGAAAGCCTCCTTATCTTTCTGCTTCTCAGGCCTCCAGAAAGAAGGAATTGTTTCCATGCTCACATTTCCATCTAGGAATCCTAACTGGGTTTTGGTCCCAGTGTGGCTTCCAGAAGAGGGTCTAGAGGTCCATCTCTGATTGTCCTCACTGATAGGACTCTACGTGGGGGACAGAAATTCTGCTTCTGTCTGTCTTCTATGCAGTTCCAGAATCTCTCATGAGTGTTTGAGCCAAAATATAAACTGGTTGAGTAGGAACTCCATTGGCTATCAGTTCAACTGAGGTTCTCCATTCTACCATTCCAGTAATAGAACTGATAACTGATCTCCACCAGTCTGTTCTCAGTAGGCTTCACGCGCAGAGTGAAGGGGTGGATAGATGGGTATGTCTTTCAGCTTCCCTAATCTTCAGCCCGGTGAAACCTCAATCATTTGTGAAAAGTCTGAATTAGGAAAATGGCCACAGACAGATTATGGGAAAACTGTATTATAATTTCCCAGTTTTTACAGCCAACCAGGTGTTACCAAGCAGGCAGGTGGTTCTCAATCCTGGCTGTGTATCAGAATCACCTGGGAAGGTTTTAGAACATTCTGATGCCTTGGGCCTATTTCCCTAGGTTCTGATTGAATTCATCTGGATGTAGAGTCTGGACATAGGTTTAAGGTTGGGAATCACTAAAATAAGGAAGCTGCTGAAAGCTCCTAACTTAATAGATCAGTGTTTCCTAAAGTATAGAGCTTATAACAAAGGGTATGTGAGTGGGTTTATATGACACAAGGCTTGGCTTCAGTAACGTTGAAGAGCATTGTGAAAAAAAATTTCCCTTTCTAATTTGTTGTCAATTCTTCTAATTAGGTTAAGGAGAAAGTCTTAATATGGTGGTAGTAGGCCCTTAATACCTATCTTTTGTCTTTTTTTTTTTTTTAAAGATTTTATTTATTTATTTGACAGACAGAGATCCCAAGTAGGCAGAGAGAGAGGGGAGGAAGCAGGCTACCCGCCAAGCAGAGAGCCTGATCGGGGCTTGATCCCAGGACTCTGGGATCATCACCTGAGCTGACTGAGCCACCCAGGTGCCCCTATCTTTTGTCCTTTTAACAAAGGGAGAATAGATGTTAGTTTCAGACAGTAGTATAAAGTAATAATTATTAACAATCTTTGGCCTTTTAAAAATGGTTTCTCTATTTATGGCAGGTAATACTGGTTTTCCATTTGTGGTAGTGATACAAAGTTTGCTCTAAAAAAATCAGTGGTTTTTGGGTTGCCTGGGTGGCTCAGTGGGTTAAAGCCTCTGCCTTCGGCTCAGGTCATGATCCCAGGGTCCTGGGATCGAGCCCCACATCAGGCTCTCTGCTTAGCGGGGAGCCTGCTTCCTCCTCTCTCTCTCTCTGCCTGCCTCTGCCTACTTAGGATCTCTGTCAAATAAATAAATAAAATCTTCAAAAAAAATCAGTGGTTCTCTATTTTGGCTGTATATTAGATTTATCCAAGGACCTTTAAAAAACACTGTTGTCTGGGTTTCATCTTGGGTATTAGGATTTTCAAAAAGCTTCCCCAGGGTGTATAACCACTGTTTTAAAGTACAGCAATGCAGTCCTTCTCACATTTTATGTGTGTATGAATCACCTGGGATCTTGTTAAAATTCAGATTCTGGTTCAGCAGGTTGGGGTAGGGCCTGTGATTCCACAGTTCTTACAAACTCCCAGGTGATGCTGATATGAGCTGCTGTTAGGGGGACCACAGTTAGAGGAGCAAGGCCCCAGAAGAGTTTGCTTTGTAAGCAAACTTAACAAACTCAAGATGAGATTCTATCTTAAATAGTTTAATAAAGTAATTAGTATTATACCAGTTTCTTTTTTAATGAGAGGGGGAAAATATGTATCTTTACACATAAAATTTTCTTAACATGGGGCACCTGGGTGACTTAGTTAAACATCTCGCTCTTGATTTTGGTTCAGGTCATGATCTCAGGACTGTGAGATGGAGCCCCTCATCAGGCTCCATGCTGGGCATGAAGTCTGCTTAAGATTCTCTCTCTCCCTCTCCTTCTGTCCCTTCCCTGCTTTTCTCCCTCTCTGAAACAAACAAAAAAAAATTTTTTTTTTCTTAATAGATACTGCCTTTTTTGCTCAAAATCTTAATTGTGGGCAAATGATTTCAGCACCTTGGACAGAAACACAGGCCTAGCCACTGAACTAAAAGACCAAGAGTTAAAATCTATATAAAAGCAATTGTAGGGCACCTGGGTGGCTTGGTG
>RCUC01079649.1:0-11565 GCA_003697995.1 Taxidea taxus jeffersonii
GTCCTGCTCTGTACTGCCCCGGCAGAGTAAGGAGCCCAAGTAAGGTCAAGTAAGCCCAAGTAAGGTCAGCCCAACCCTGCATGGTTCGGATGTTGGGTTACCACAAAACAGCCTTGTGATGTGAAACAAGGCATGGGATCTCTTAGGGCCTCCATTTCCCCGTTCTTACCATAGAGATGATACGGTAAAACACCTCCATAAGGTGACAGGTAGGCTGAAAAGAGGTCAATCTTGTAAAATGCAAGCACACCATTTTGAGAAATGAACGAAATGACTTGGACTCCCAGTGTTCTGGCGATGTGAGCTAAGACCTTTCCAGTCTCAGCTGTGGTTTGGTGCCACCTGAGTACTGTTTACTCTGGTTTAAGTATTGATGGGGACAAAGATGAGTTCTGCGACTGGCTGGAGTCCCCAGGATAGGAACAATCATTCCAGGAATCTCCTCGTCACCTTGGCACCCCTAGTGTCTTTCGAATCAGGGAAATCTGGCCAGAAGGCCGAGGACACAGGGACTCACTCTCTGCCTGCCCAGTTCCCCAGAAGGAGTTGCAGCTCTCCCCAGTCGGTAGGTAGGAACGTCAGCTCATCCATTTGAGAGCAGAGCCTGGGGCAAGGACAGGAACAGGGAGACAAATAACAATTACACAATATCTGATTTTGTTTTATTCAAGAGTTTTACTTTAACGCCTATCCTATTAGTGTCATCGTGAAGATTAGATTAATATAGGGACATGGATGGCATAGGGCTTGTCATGTAGTATTTGCTCAATAAATCCCTTCATCCTTCGACTTCATCCCACGACTATTTATTAAACATCTAGCACGTCTCCAGCCCTATACTGGATCCCAGGACTATGGCAATAACTAAGAAAGATGCATGTCGTTCCCGCCCTTGGAAGCTTATAATTTAGCAGAAATAACAGGTTGGAGCCATGCCTTGCAAACTATGAAGGTATTTTTTTTCAAGATTTTATTTATTTATTTGAGACAGAGAGATCACCAGTAGGCAGAAAGGAGGCAGAGAAGGTGAGGGGAAAGCAGGCTCCCGCTAAGCAGAGAGCCTGATTCGGGGCTGGATCCCAGGACCCTGAGATCATGACATGAGCCGAAGGCAGACACTTAACCCACTGAGCCACCCAGGCACCCCCAAGCTATGAAGGTATTATCAACATATTTCTTCTAAAACATCCTCTTTTCCCAAATACTTTTTAAAAAACTTGATATCTTATATGTATATTTTGGAACAGAACATTCCACCTTCTTCTCTAAAGAAGTAGTTCTCAATAGAGGTCAGTTTTGCTGCCCAGGGGATATTTGGCGAAGTCTGAAGGCATTTTTTGACTTTTTGTCATAACCTGGCGGGGGGCGGGGGGCGTGCTCCTGGCATGTATGGGTGGAGGTCAGGGAGGCGGCTGCACACACAGCAAGGCACAGGACAGCCCTCCAGCACAGACTCACCTGGCCCCACATTTCGGTATGCTGAGGCTGAGAAACCACAGTCTAGAGGGGACCTGCTTATTCCACAATTAGTTATTTTGGATCACGAAGGGAGAGAAACACATTCCACCCATATGAGTCTTAGAAAAACCAGCCCTCTGTTTCTAGGCTCTACGACACTTGCCCACGTTACAGAAGGCTCTTACGGCTTCTTGAACCAGAAGCTTATTCCTCTCAGGGGCAGAGAGAATGGATCTGGAAGTCTGTCTTCAGAGTCCTCAGCACTAGAACTGCATTCCATGAGGGTTATATCTGACTGACTCTCTTACAAAAAGTTCCGAGGGCACCCGCGTGGCTCCGCTGGTTAACTGTCTGACTCGTGATCTCAGCTCAGGTCTTGATCTCGGGGTCATGAGTTCAAGCCCTACATTGGGTTCCATGCGGCGTGTGGGGCCTACTTACAAAAAGAAAAAAAAAAAAAAAGTTCCCGGAAAAGGCCTTATCTTTTCTACCCTTTGAAAACCCTACCAAGATATGCAAATGATCCGAATTATCTCAAGGCCGCTGAACCCAAGTTTTCAGTCCATTTGGTTTTCTTTCTTTTTAAAGTGTTTGAAAAGCTTGTCTGGGTGTAATTAATCCAATTCGGTCTTTAGGGCAGCCCAGACTTCCAGAGTGGCTGGCTTTTGATCTAATGGTTTTCTCACATCTGGGCAGCAAAGCAATACAGATTTCGGACAATGCGGAGGATGAGGACTAGTGAGGCAAAATAACACGAAGCCAGAAGGAGAGGGAGGGAGGGAGAGACAGCACGAGCTCAGGACAGTTAGAGTGAGACCGAGAGAAAAAAGGAGAGACAGAGGAGAGAACCAAAGGAATTGGGGCGGGGGGGGAGTAGCTACCAAGCCCAGAAAGAATGGAAATGGCCAGTCTTAACCTTCTTAGCATTAAGAGTCCTGGATCCTCACCTCAGCTTCCTCCTTTGCCTTCTGTAGAGCTTTCGGGAAGCACTGCATAGGGCTCTAGCTTCTTTCCCTCTCCTCCAGCTTCTGGGGAGCTCCTGTCTCAGAGCGGGGTTCTGCAGCCGAATCCTGTGCTGAAGCCGCGTTCGGACCGGAAGGGAAGCTAGGCTGTGCACCTGAAATGCAAGACTACTTACCATTTCCGCTCACCTTATCGTAGTGGATTATCGGTACCCTATTGATGAAGCCTGAGTAGCGACAAGGGAGTGCCCGACACAGGATGTGTGAGTCATGTCCCACTCATCTGGGTTAGATGATGATTCAGACCAGCTGTGAACCCTTTGAACTCTGTATTTCACGTCCAAAGCTATGTTCCTTTTCTTAAAAATGAGATTTGGTTTTAAAATATGCAAACGTGTGATCTGAAACGTGCCCTCCATTTTTTCCAGTGCGGTGTTTTACTCGAAACCTGTCACAGATGTGCTTACAGATTCTTTGATGAAACAGCTGATCGGAGGCCCCTGCAGGCATTAGGCCTCTAACATCAAGTCAGCCATGACAGCCAGTAACAAATTGATGAGAACTATTTGTTATTCTTGTGCCTAACAGAATTTTGTGTTCTATTAAGCATCATTCTTCACTTTTAAAATTTTGTTACTGGGGCACCTGGGTGGCTCAGTCGGTTAAGCGTCTACCTTCCGCTTAGATCATTATCCCAGGGACCTGAGTCCCGAGTGGGGAGCCTACTTCTCCCTCTCTGCCTTCCACTTCCCCTGCTCATGCATTCACTCTCTCACTCTTGCTCTCTCAATTAGATAAAGTCTTTTTTAAAAAAGATTTTATTGGGGCGCCTGAGTGGCTCAGTGGGTTAAGCCTCTGCCTTCGGCTCAGGCCATGATCTCAGGGTCCTGGGATGGAGCCCCGCATCGGGCTCTCTGCTCAGCAGGGAGCCTGCTTCCTCCTCTCTCGGCCGGCCTCTCTGCCTACTTGTGATCTCTCTCTCTCTCTGTGTCTAATAAATATATAAAAATCTTTTAAAAAAAGATTTTATTTATTCGACAGAGAGACACAGCGAGAGAGGGAACACAAGAAGGGGGAGTGGGAGAGGGAGAAGCAGACTCCCCACCAAGCATGCAGCCTGATGTGGGGCTCAATCCCAGGACGCAGGGATCACAACCGGAGCCAAAGGCAGGCACTTAACCCACTGAGCCATCCAGGTGGCTCAGTGGGTTAAGTGCCTGCCTTTGGCTAATTTTCGCCTAAATAAAAGCTTTAAAAAACCCCATTTTGTTATTGTCCGATGCCAGGTGTTCTATGGCTCTCCCTTAATTGAAACAAGAACTCAGGGACGCCTGGGTGGCTCAGTGGGTGAAGCTGCTGCCTTCGGCTCAGGTCATGATCCCAGCGTCTTGGGATCGAGTCCCGCATCCGGCTCTCTGCTCGGCAGGGAGCCTGCTTCTCCCCTCCCCTCTCTGCCTACTTGTGTGATCTCTATCAAATAAATAAATAAAATCTTAAAAAAAAAAAAAAGAAACAAGAACTCAGTAAAGGCTTCCTTGAGACACCATTTCCTCGCTTAAACTTGCCCCCTGACATATGAGCCTTCGGGAAGGAAACTCAACCCCCAAACTCAACTGGTACAAGCGCATGTCTTGACCAAGGTATCTTTCTCCTCTTGAATTTTTCTAACTTTGGTTTTGAATTCGACGCTTAGGGATCCGGGGCGGGTTTCTTCTGCTTTCCTCACAGCGCCTTCTTTCATAACCGCCCCACGTGGCTCGCACCTGTGCTCAGTGTTTGCCGGGGGAAGAACAAGGAGGACTTTGTGAAACGGGCTGTGGCCGTATCCCGCAACTGCCCGGCGGGCTGCTCTGCCCACGGTCTCTGGTCCAGAAGTCCCCCGGACGGAGGGCTCTCTCCCCCGGCCAGCTTCCTTCCAGTTCTAAATGCGGTCATTGTGCCGGTGTGGGAAGCCCAGACCTTGCTCAGTGCCCCCCCACCCCCGCATGTCTTTTCTGTTAACGTTTGTCCCCGGGCTGATCCCTTGGAAGCTCAAGCTAGGGGGAGAGGAATGGAAATGATGAGGCCTGAAAATTCCTCACTCTTTGTTCTCCTGATGGGTGACGGGATAATTAGTCCAAATGAGATGCAGCCTCTCGCAGACTATATTTAGTCTAATTGCAGAGCTTCTTCCCCTGGAGGAGCTGGGGACTCCTCCCCAGCGGGTGGCAATGCCAGAGAAGGAATAAAGTCCAGCAGGTCCACCGCAGCCAGAGCAGGGCAAGCGCTCCCCTTCTCGAAGGGAGGCCGACGTGCGCTTGGGTCCCGGACTCCGGACATGGGGCTCCACTCCCGACTGTGCTGCTGACCCGCTGTGCGACTGGTGACCCTTTATGCCCTCGAAGCCTCAGGTGTTTACACGTTAAGTGAGCATGATAATCTCTACCTAGCAGGAGAGCAACGAGGATGGAATGTGATTCCTTTTGTAAAGCCTTCTGTAAATTGGAGGTGTGCGACGAAAATGTAGGCAGGCTGCTCTAAATAACAGGAGTGCCCAGATGTCCCCCTCCACTAAAGGCCAGTGGCCACTGAACGTTCATGTGTGAGGCTCTGGCCTCCTTGTGAAGTGTGTCGCCATCTTCTTGCCCTTCCTCCCCTCTGGGACCACAGTGGCCCCATCCTCGCGCTCATGGTTAGTGCTCAATGAGTATTTGATGGCTATTATTACTATTTGCAATTAAAGTATTAAACGAGAGATTTATTGACTCAGCAAACAGAAGAGGTAACTGTATGTCTGTCTAAATATACATTTTGCAAATAAATTTAGGAGAGGTGACCATTTTCTTTATTCCCAAGCACACTTCAAGCAGCACATAACATTGATATGCCTTTGTTTATCTGTCAGCTGTACATTGTGGAATTTAATAATTTTAGTAGAATTTGACATCAAATTAAATATAATTTGAAATTAGAGAATTTAATGAACTCTTCCCTCTTTCTGATGGTGCTTCAAAAACACAAAAAACACAACTTCCTTCCCCTTGCTCTTTGTCCTAAAATTGCAAATGAAGAGTTCTACTTGATTCAATATACGTTCACATATGCAGAACTGAGAAAGACGTCTGAAATCTATGGGCTTTTTTCTCCAGCTCACCCAGTTGTAAACCTCCTGTTCCCATCTCCACGTGGGCTTGCCACTCAATACCTTGGATTGCAGGGTTTCAAGCTTTTTCTTCAACCTAATTGGCACCTGCAATCCATAATTATTGGGTCATAATGTACTTTCCCTTCCTGGGAGCTCAACCTCCCTGCGCCCAGGCTCCCCACCACCCTTTCCCTCCCACTGGAGTTTATCGCCTGAGGGAAGAGAAAGGTGAATGGGGGTGGAGGGACGGCTAAAACAAAGCAGTTGTGGCTCAACTTTGGGCTACAAATGAAACTTTTTTAAAAGTTCACCATGAGACAATAGTCTTGAGAGCCAGGGATTTTTGAGAAATAAAAAGGCATTTCTCAGAAATGTTAAAGTTGGTTTTCTACACTGCCTTTTAGGGGACTGACCATAGAGGAAGCCATATATTCCTGTCATAGGTGGAGGAGAAAGCCCTTCCAGCAGAATGGGAATGAGCTCAGAACGAGGAGAAGGGCAAATTTATGCTTTATCATTTTGAAAAATTATTTATTTAATTATTTATTTACTTCAGAGAGAGAGAGAGAGCACAAGCTGGAGAGGCAGAGGGTTAGGAAGAGAATCTCAAGCAGACTCTGTGCTGAGCACAGAGCCTGACCAGGGGCTCGATCCCACAAACTTGAGATCCTGACCTGAGCCATAGGCCCCACTGACCACGCCTCCCAAGTGCCCGGAAAGGCGGGGTCTAAATGTAGGTCTCTTGGGTCCCTGAGTGTCAACACTGTGCAGTAGCTAGACACTAGGTAAGTATGGGTAACATGAAGAATACCGAGACGGGTGTTCTGGTTCCCCACCGAGCCTGAGGAAACTCGTGGCTTCTCTCAGACTTTGGCTTTGGACTGGTAGAGTAGCAATGGCTGAGGGAGGTGCCTGATAGGTGGGCCTGGCGTCCATCTCCTAAGATAACAACCATATAGAGTTGACCCTTGAAGGGGGGAGTAGGGAGTGTTAGGAGCATTGACAGCTCCCCACCCAGTCAAACGTATAGGGGTGTCTGGCTGGTTCAGCTGTTAAGTCTCTGCCTTCTGCTGGGGTCATAATCCTGGGATTCTGGGAATGACCCCCGAGTGGGGCTCCCTGCTCAGCGGGAAGCCTGCTTCTCCCTCTCCCACTCCCCCTGCTTGTGTCCCCTCTGTCGCTGTCTCTGTCTCTGTCAAATAAATAAAATCTTTAAAAACAACAATAAGACACTACTACACACTTATTAGAATGGTTAAAATCCAAAAATACTAACAACACTAAATGCTGGCAAAGATGCAAAAAGACAGGAACTCTCATTCTTTGCTGACGGGAATACAAAAATCGTACAGCCACTTTGGGAGACAGTTTGACAGTTTCTACAAAACTAAACATACTGTTACCATATAATCCAGCAGTCATGCTTCTTGCTGTGTACCCAAATGAGCTGAAAACTCGGGTCCACACAAAAACCTGCACACTGAAGTTTATAGCAGCTTTATTCATAATTGCCGAAACGTAGGAGCAACCCAGATGTCCTTCAGCAGCTGGATGGACAAAGTAGACTGTGGCATATCCAGACAACGGGATATTACTCAGAGCTGTAAAGAAGGGAGCTGCGAAGCCATGAAAATACACGAGGAAACTTAAATGAATATAACAGAAAGAAGCCAATCTGAAAATGTTACATACTGTTTGATTCCAACTACGGGACATTCTGGAAAAGGCAAAACAATGGAGACAGAAAACAGATCAGTGGTTGAGGGGAGGGAGGGATGACCAGGTGGAAGCCAGAGGATTTTTACAGCACTGAAGCTGTTCTCTCTGATACTGTAATGGTACATATGTGTTCTCACACATTTGTCAGAACCCATAGAGGTTACAACAGCAATGTAAACTCTGGACTTCGGGTGATAATAATGGGTCAATGTAGAGTCACTGATTTAAAAAAATATATCACTCTGGTATAGGATGTTAATAACGGGGGACGTGTGGGGGCAGAGGGTGTATATTAACTCTTTTTCCTTCAGTTTTGCTGTAAACCTGAAACTCCTCTTTAAAGCCCACTAAAAAATATATGAGACAAAAACTATTAGAGCCTCAAAGAGGGAAATCTACATTGTAGTTAAAGATTTCAATATTCCTCTCTCAATAATTGATACATCAAGTATGCAGAAGTTAGCAAAAATATGGACGACACAAACAGTTCTGTCAACCAATTTGATCTAATTGATATTTATGGTACAGCAGCAGAGTACACATCTTTCTTCTCAAAAGCATACAGAATATGAGCTATGTTGATGGGCTATAAAACAAGCTTCAGGGGGTGTCTGGATGGCTCAGTCGGTTAAGCGTCTGACTCTTGACTTCCCCTCAGGTCATGATTTCAGGGTGATGGGATTAAGCCCCCCATGGGGCTCTGTGCTCAGTGAAGAGTTTGCTTGGGATTCTCTTTCTCCCTCTCCCCCTACATCTGGGCACGCGTGTACTCTCTCTCTCTCTCCCTGAATAAATAAATAAAATCTTAAAAAAAAAAAAAGGCAGGGGAATAGGGCCTGGGTGGCTTAGTCAGTTAAGCATACAGCTCTTGGTTTTGGCTCAGGTCATGACCTGCAGATGGGGAGATCAAGCCTGGTGTCGGCTCCCTGCTCAGCAGGAAGCCTGCTTCTCCCTCTCCAACTCCCCCTGCTTGTGTTCCCTCTCTCGCTGTGTCTCTGTCAAATAAATAAAATTTAAAACAAAAAACAAAAAACCCCCACAAGTTTTTAGTTCTTAATGAAACCCCATTTATCTATTTTTTCTTTTGTTGCCTGTACTTTTGGCAAATACCAGAAATGACTATCAAATCAAATTATGAAGCTTTCCTAATTTTCTTCTAAGGGTTTTATATTTTTAGCTTTCAATGTTTAGGTCTTAGATCAATTTTGAGTTAATTTTTGTATGTGGTATAGGGTAAGGGTCTGATTTCATTCTCTTGCATGTGGCTATCAAATTTTGCCAACAACATTTATGGAAAAGACTGCCCTTTTCTCATTGACTGGTCTTGGCACCCTTGTCAAGAATCACTTGATCATATAGGTGATGGCTTATTTCTGGACTCTCCATTCTACTTCTTTGGTCTGTCTTCCTGCCATTACCACCCTGCTGGGATTACTGTGACTTCGTAGTATAGGTCTCGTTATCCTTAAACTGCACAACACATTCTTTTTGGCTCTTGTTCGGTTCTTTAACCCCCTTCGAGTGTTGCTTAGAGACTGGCACTTTCTGTAGGACCCAAATTTAGCCAGGACCCAGGGATAACTGTGCAATCAGGTGTAAGCAAAGGAGCAACAAACAGGCAGGTCATTCAACATGGTATCTGGTTTCTTTGGAAAAGAGAAGGCACGGTCGCTAGAGTAAAACTGTATGCCTTTATTCAACTTAAATGAGTCATTAAGAGAAAATACAATTTGCCCATGTGCAGAAACATTATACATTCAATTCTGAGGAAGCTAGTTTTATACAATCAAGACAAGGAACAGTCTGGAAGTGAGAGGAATAAAGACGATAGTGAGAGGGAGCTAAAAGGCATTGTTTTGTCTGTCAGAGCTAAGGCCTGTGTGCACAGATTTTAAAGTGAACAAGACCAGCCTAAGGTCGTGTCTTCCATTCTGATTTCTCTTGGTGCTGGTGAAAGTTTTGGGGTGTGATGCAGTGAGTCACAGGATTAAGATGGTTAAAAAAAAATAGGTCATAGCACTTAGGACTAAGAGAAAGGCTTTTAATGTCTAGAGTTTCATTAATCATGTACCCGAGATCTTTCATGGGTTCTAATAATTTTGTGAATTTAATAAGAACTTGTCCTTCAATCAGTAGTTTATTATCAAAGAACAAATTATTAGCTTCTTCCCAGCCCAGAGTTTATCTCCTTAGGCAACAAAGGAGAAACCAAACATGAGACTCTGTGGGAGTTTCATTAATTTGAAGTTGGTGTTAAGTGATTAATGCAGGTTCCGTTGGGGTCCCTACCTGTGTCTTCAAATTGCTATTGCTGGAAAACCTAAAAGGAGAATTGCTGACTTAGGGCCAAAGTCCAACTCTATCATTTCCAAGCTCTAGCTATCTGAAAACATCAGAGGCTGGCTTTTGGAAAGAGAGTAACAAAAGTAAAACTTTTTTGTACCACACTTTCCATAGAAAGGAAATAGGCCGCGTGTAAAATAATAGTTCTAAAGTATCTTCAAATATTTTGATAAAATGTAATGCATTTCTTTCTTATTGGATTAAATTTTAAATATTTAAGAAGAGGATCCATGATTAAAGTCATTAAAATTAAGTGTTGACTCAAGTTGGCTTAATAGTGTTATGAGCAATGTTGGCATTATTTAACGGACACCCGTGCCCAACCCTAAATCCTGATCAGCAGCAAAAGCTGCTGCTGGATAATTCAATAGAAAACCAACACTTGGGGCGCCTAGGTGGCTCAGTGGGTTAAGCCTCTGCCTTCAGCTCAGGTCATGATCTCTGGGTTCTGGGATCGAGCCCCGCATTGGGCTCTCTGCTCAGCGGGGAGCCTGCTTCCCCTCTCTGCCTGCCTCTCTGCCTACTTGTGATCTCTGTCAAATAAATAAAATCTTAAGAGCTCCATGGAAGTACAGAGATTCCTTAGTTTAAACACTCTCGATAGAAGAAACCCACTCTTCTGTTTAAGGTCAACAAGTATTAGAAAAATACAGGATACCCACCCTACTTCCTGGACAAAGTTGAGACATTTCACGGTGGACTACACCAAATGCCTCTTTTTTTTTTTTTTTTTTAAAGATTTATTTATTTGACATACAGAGATCACAAGTAGGCCAGAGGCGGGCAGAGAGAGAGGAGGAAACAGGCTCCCTGCTGAGCGGAGAGCCCGATGCCGGGCTCGATGCCAGGACCCTGGGATCACGACCCGAGCGAAGGCAGAGGCTTTAACCCACTGAGCCACCCAGGTGCCCCCCAAATACCTCTTTGACTGAAAGGTGAATATGGCTATTTTGGCGCGCAGAATTTGAGTTACAAATCCAACAGCCTAAGTTAACAATAAATGGTAAGGAAAATTCAAGAATAAGCACTAACAAAATACAAAGATTTATCCTTTTTTTTTAAGCCAGAAATTCTCAAAGGAAGACCTGGGAATTTAGGCCACTAAAAAAGGGGTAGGATCCTGCTGAAGTTTCTTGTAATTCAAGTTCTGTGACTTAGCGATGGGGTGGGGGAGCCAATTCTACAGCATTAGAATAAAAACTTTGTACACTAATTTTACCGATTATGGAGAAAAAACAAGGATGCAACATCTCTTTAACAATATAAAATAAAGGGATACACTTCTCACCAGAGTACAAGATAAAAATCAAGGTTAAGTTTCAATTCCCTTTAGTTTCCTTTCGGTTTGAACATCAGTGACAGGCAAGCTGCATTATTTACCTAACAGTTATCAGAAAGGGTTAGTTACTATTCTCTTTAGTATCTTCCCGGATGCACTGACCAGAACTAACTGAAAGGGATTCTCTTCAACTGAGACGTTACTAAGAAATTTCTTGAAGTTTCCATTAAGAATTCTACATCTTCTGGGGCGCCTGGGTGGCTCAGTGGGTTAAGCCTCTGCCTTCGGCTCAGGTCATGATCTCAGGGTCCTGGGATTGAGCCCCGCATCGGGCTCTCTGCTCAGCAGGGAGCCTGCTTCCCTTCCTCTCTCTGCCTGCCTCTCTGCCTCCTTGTGATTTCTGTCTGTCACATAAATAAATAAAATCTTAAAAAAAAAAAACAAAACTTAAGAAAAAAGAAGAATTCTTCATCTTCCAGGGGCGCCTGGGTCACTCAGTGGGTTAAGCCTCTGCCTTCAGTTCAGGTCATGGTCTCAGGGTCCTGGGATCGAGCCCTGCATTGGGCTCTCTGCTGAGCAGAGAGCCTGCTTCCTCCTCTCTCTCTCTGCCTGCCTCTCTGCCTACTTGTGATCTCTGTCAAACTAATACACAAAAAAATCTAAAAAAAAAAAAAAAAAAA
>RCUC01079655.1:0-19570 GCA_003697995.1 Taxidea taxus jeffersonii
TGAACTGTGGAAGCATGGGTGTCACACCTCATAAAGCATCTCCATGCCCTGCAGCGTGCAGGGTCATCAGCCACCCTCCAGCAAAAGCCTCTCACTTGCCTACCCACATTCAAGCTGAATGTGTGCACACTGCTTGGCCTCCCCTCAGCTTTTGCCACTGCTGTGGCTTGGTGGCAAGAATCCTTTGGGACCTCAGCAACAAGGTGGGATTTGGCAGCAATTTTCTCAACTAGTGTCACCAGGGCACCTGTGCACTTGGATTCATGGCTTGAGGTGGCTTCTGCCCCTGGAGGGCTTCCCTTTGTTATTTCTGGCTCTTCTGCTTACAGTGTTCCACTTTCTGACACAGACAGGCTATTTTTGGGGGCTTGGTCTTGGGGGAAATGAGCCAGCAGGGGTTTTGGGGGCTGACATCTACTGTGTAGATTTCAGTTCCAGGACCACCCTAACCCAGCCAGCACATTGGTCTTTCGTGTCAACAGCACCTCAGTGAACTATCGGCTCAGGTTCCTTGGAGGGACAGTTGACGAGTGCCTCTGCTGGCATCATCTGAAACTTCCTATGAGAATAGTGGCCAGTAGAGCTGCCAGTCCTGGATCTTGGGCATCTGTGGGGGTGAATAAGGTGGCCAACCTCAGCCTGGAAAGTATGGGAGATACCCCCCACCCAGATAAATGTCTGCAGGAGGCAGAGCTATGGTGCTGACTTCCGGAGTTCTGTCATCTATCAACCCTCCTTTCAAATGTCTACTCTGACACTGTCCAGCACCATTGGTACAATTTCCTGATCAGCCAGTTGTGTCCAGATGTTGCTTATGGAGCTGTCTGGGCCATCTTCTCAGCCTCTGGGCCCTTTGCACAATGATTTGTTCAGGGCGTAGCAGAAGGGAGGGTTTCTGGAACATCTTCTCTGAGGCTATGCTGAAGGGAGAAGGAGGTTGTCCTCTTGGTGTTTTTGCTTCTCTCTGTCTCTGTAAGCACTGAAAGAGAAAATTCTGCTCCAAGTAGGCTGTCTGAAAGCACTCTGTGTCATTTCAGCACAAATACAAGGAAGCACACATACACAAGCACCCACACACATACCCCAGCACACACACAAGCTCAGTGTTTCTGTGTCCAGGCCTCAGCATACACTCTCCCCTAGGATTATGCTGAGCTGCTCAAGCTGCAGTGGGTGATGGACCAGTGGCCTCTGGTCTCTACTCCCATGAAGATCCAAATTTCTTGGCCCAGGGTAATCAGTGAGCAGAAGTTTGGAGGTAAGAGCTGCTGCCTCAAGCCCTGAATACAGAGCATGGAGCAAGATCAGGACAAGCTTGGGGTGGGAGGGGGCTTGATTTGGGTCCCCTCTCTCCTTTCAGAACCTTATTCCACAAACAAAATTCTGTTTTGTGTGGGTCATGTTGGTGGGTCCTGGAAATTCACCAAGGGGGAACATTCAGAATAGAAACTAATACCTTAATCATTTTGTCAAACCAGGTTTCAAATGAAAATACCCTTTCAGATTCCCAGCAAATATGTACCACCTCTCTTTGACCCTCATCCCTTCCTTGGCCTGCACTTCGTCCCTAGGCCTCCTGCATTCTGACCCCTTGCCTTTGGGGTGAAGCTCCAGGCACAGGGAGGCTGGAAGACAGAGTCAGGGGTGGGTTGAAAGCTCAGGAGTGGGATGGAAGGGTCTAAAACTAGTTACAATTTACTTATGTTGTCTAGGCTTAATGATTTTTTAATTGAGGTATAATTGACATATAACATTATATTAGTTTCAGGTATACAACATAATGATCTGACATTTGTACATATTGTTGACTTAATGATTTACAACACCCTTGCTCTCCAAAGTATCCTAATTTAGATGAGTTACCTGAAAGCCCACTTTACTTGCCATTGATTTACATAACTTGTTTTCATATTATCTCAAGAGGTCCCTGTATCTAAAAGATTGCTTCAGAATGTCTCATGGCCATTGGCAGAACCCAGCTCAGGTAGGGAGGATAGAAGCAGGAGTATAAATGACCTTAAGACAGCCCTGGAGACCACACCTGGAATTCTAGGAGCTTCCTGTCCACTGTTACAGGAAATTCCTAAAGAACCTCCGTCCGTTCCCCAACTATTAAGTCTGCAGGGTACTCAGATGGTGCCAGAGAATGTAGGTTGGCAGTGGGCTGGTTTGGGGGATCTCCTGAACCGCTGAGCTTCCCCAGGCAGCCAGAAACTGAGGGCTCCTGGGCCTGTCCTGGCAGCCTACAGGTACAGGCAGCTGGGACTCTCAGGAGCCAGGGTGGTGATCTTTGTGGATTACCAGGCCCAGCTGGGGCAACCTTTGAGTAGAGCTCTGGGTTTCCTCAGAGAAGATGGTTGATTTTTTTCCAGTAACTCACAGCTTTGCTGCAGCAGGACTGACTGCTCTACCATATTAATAGGAAACAAACACATTGTTCTGTTGTCTTTGATTTCCATGTTAGGCTGGAGTCTTCGAGGCTGTTTAAAATTTAATAAGACAGAATAAAATTAGGAAAAAAAAATTCCTTTGGGGCATCTGGCTGCATCAGCTTTGTTCATTCTGGCTCTGCATTCCCAGCAGCAGATAGCTGACCCAGCAGATATGGAGAGTAGCTGCCCTTGCCCCTCCAGGGCTCAGGGCTGGCTTCACCCTCCATACTGGGAACAGACCCACCCTTGGGAAAACCACATAGTTGTGACTCAGGAGATAATCGCTGCTCTTGACACCCCCTCAACCCCCAAGAGTGAGCAGAAACCCGGTTGGGGAATGACTTCACAGACATCCAGCTGATACCAGAATTTTCCACAGAAAAGATTCAGGAATGGGGCTGCCCTTCCATGGAAGGGAAGGGGTAGAATGTCCTCAGAGAGGAGGAGGAGAGACACTGGATGGTGAGGACTTCCAGAAGAGATGGCTGGGGAGTGAGGGTACAGTTAAGTAAACCTCCCCCTGATACCGCCCTTATACCAGGTGGTAGGGGCAAATTAGCCAGGTGAAGCCCCCTCACCTTTTCCTCTGACACTGCCAGGATATTTCCTGGAGCCCTTCATTAAAAGGGAGCTTGACTCTGTTGGAAGAGAGGCTACGTTTTGGTTCTGTGAAGATGACCATAAGGGTCTTCCAGGTGAGAGGCAGCACTCCTTTCTATCAGATGACAAGACAGGGCCCTTCCTGTGTGGATGAAGAGGAAGTGGGTTCCATATAGGAGAGCCTGGGAGGCCAGCTGCTTGGATGCCCTCCCCATGTGGATCTCTTCAGAGGATGCAACAGGTGAAGAAAAGCACCTCTCCCATGCCACTGAAAGGACACTTAGGGTCAGGTTCTTTGAGGAGGGCGCAGGTACAGGAACTTGTACCTGTGCTGGAATGAGGCCATATTAGATGTATGCAGATGTCATCCTGAAAAACAAAACAGCCAGCTATTTTATTAGCAAACTAAGTTTGGGAATAGCAATGGAATTGCAATTCGGGACAAGCAAACTATGGAGGAACAATAGCCAAGTCTGAAGAGACAAAAGGAAGGCCAGCTTTTTTAGGTTTTAGGAGAAAATTGAGAGGCTTGAACAAAAGTGCATTGAAGAAGAGCAGGAGTTTGAGGGCCTGGAGGTCTCTGCATTGTTGCTGGGGTAGGGAGTGACTGTGCTTCTTCCTGCTGGTTCTGCAGGCTACAATGAATGGTGTGTGTGTGAGCGCTCCCCCTTCAGGGCTTTTCTGACTCCATTTTATTTATTTTTATTTTATTTTTTATATTTTTTGCTTTTAAAAAAATTTATTTAAAATTTTTTTATTATGTTATGTTAGTCACCATATAGTACATCATTAGTTTTTGATGTAGTGTTCCATGATTCATTGTTTGCATATAAGATCCAGTTTCTATTCAATAAGTGTCCTCCTTAATACCCATCACCCCCCTCTCCTCTAAAACCCTCAGTTTGTTTCCTGGAGTCCATAGTCTCTCATGGTTCATCTTCCTCTCTGATTTCATAAAAATCATCTATGAAAAGCCCACAGTGAATATCATTCCCAGTGGGGAAAGCTGAGAACTTTTCCCTTAAGATCAGGAACACGACAAGGATGCACACTCTTGCCACTATTGTTCAACATAATACTAGAAGTCCTAGCAACAGCAATCAGACAACAAAAAGAAATAAAAGGTATTCAAATTGACAAAGAACTCTCTTTGCAGATGACGATATTTTATGTGGAAAACCCAAAAGATTCCATCCCCAAATTACTAGAACTCATACAACAATTCAGTAATGTGGCAGGATACAAAATCGATGCACAGAAATCAGTTGTTTTTCTATACACTAACAATGTAACTGTAGAAAGAGATATTAGGGAGTCGACTCCATTTACAATAGCACCCAAAACCATAGGATATGTTGGAATAGACTTAACCAAAGAGGCAAAGGAACTACACTCTAGAAACTACAGAACACTTGAAGGAAATTAAAGACACAAAAAGATGGAATGACATTCCATGCTCATGGATTGGAAGAATAAACATTGTTAAAATGTCTATGCTGCCCAGAGCAATCTATACTTTCAACGCCATCCTAATCAAAATACCAGTGGCTCAGACATTAATCATCTGCCTTGGCTCAGGTCATGATCCCAGGATCCTGGGATTGAGCCCCGCATTGGGCTCCCTGCTTGGCGGGAAGCCTGCTTCTCCCTCTCCCACTTTCCCTGCTTGTGTTCTCTCTCTCGCTGTCTCTTTCTTTCAAATAAATAAAATATTTAAAACAGCAAACAAAACCAAAACAAAATACCAGTGGCATTTTTCAAAGTGCTGTAACACACAATCCTAAAATTTGTATGGAACCAGAAAAGACCCCAAATCACCAAGGAAATGTTGAAAACGAAAAACAAAGCTGGAGGTATCACGTTGCCTGATTTCAAGCTACTTTACAAAGCCGTGATCACCAAGAAGGATGGTACTGGCACAAAAACAGACACATAGATCAGTGGAACAGAATAGAGAGCCCAGATATGGACCCTCAATTCTATGGTCACCTAATCTTCGACAAAGCAGGAAAGAATGTCCAATGGGAAAAAGACAGTCTCTTCAGTTAATGGTGCTGGGAAAATTGGACAGCCATATATGGAAGAATGAAACTCGACCATTCTCTTACACCATACACAAAGATAAACTCTAAATGGATGAAAGACCTCAATATGTGGCAGGAATCCATCAAAATCCTAGAGGAGAACACAGGCAGTAACCTCTTTGACATTGGCCATAGCAACTTTTTTCAAGACACGTCTCCAAAGACAAGTGAAACAAAAATGAAAATGAACTTTTGGGATTTCATCAAGATAAAAAGTTTCTGCACAGCAGAGGAAACAGTCAACAAAACAAAGAGGCAACCCAAGGACAGAATGAGAGAAGATATTTAAATGATGCTACAGATAAAGGGATGGTAACTTCTCAAACTCAACATCCAAAAAACAAGTCAAAAAATGGGCAGAAGACATGAAGAGACACTTCTCCAAAGAAGACATACAAATGGCTAACAGACACATGAAAAAATATTCAACATCACTAGCCATCAGGGAAATTCAAATCAAAACCATATTGAGATACCATTTACACCCGTTAGAATGGCAAAAATTGACAAGAAACAACAGATGTTGGAGAGTTTATGGAGAAAGGGGAACCCTGGCTCCATTTTAAAGATTTTATTTATTTATTTGACAGAGAGATCACAAGCAGGCGGAGAGGCAGGCAGAGAGAGGAGGAAGCAGGCCCCCTGCTGAGCAGAGAGCCTGAAGCTGAGGCGGGCTCCATCCCAGGACTCTGAGATCGTGACCCCAGCCGAAGGCAGAGGCTTTAACCCACTGAGCCACCCAGGTGCCCCATGACTCCATTTTAAATGAGGTTTCTTTTATTAATTTTCACAGGGACCCAATGCTACTGGAGAGAGGCCAGCTCAGAGCTTGCCCAGCCCTGCGGCTCCACGTGGGCTGCGCACACAGGTGCATAAATCCTCCGTGTCTGGACAGATTGGTGGTCTCACCACATAGCATAGCAGCTGCCCCAGAGAACCGTGCAGCATATTTCCGGCAAGGAGTAAACCTTTCCCGGCAGCCTTATAATTTAAAAACAAATTGATATGCTATAATTGCAAATGTCTGGATTATTTGGCCCTGACAGGAATCATCTGAAAGGCAAACAGTCTGGTCCAGCTGGAGGAGGTTGTTTCCTGACAAATGCACTCTGCTAATAAGAGGATACTTTTGCATCCTCAGTCCTTCCCCATTTTACGGCAGGATGTTAATTCTGCATAGGGGATTTTTTTTTTTTATGATTCCTTTTCTTGGCGCTTGAATTCTGAATTTCATTTCTCTCTAGAGAGGCGCTGGAATCATCCAGCCATCCTCCTCGTCAAAGTTATGGGCAATTTGACCTGCCATTTAGCCGTTTCCGGGAGCCGGTTGAATAGTTCTTTGGGCCATTTCTGCTTTGAAGACAACACAGGGTGTGTTATCGCCCATGCAGATGAGGACCCCAGACCACTGGCTAGAGTGGTTGCCCTTGCGAATGTTAATTCGGCCTCCACTGGTGGCTGAAGGTTTCACCAAGTTCATGGACCCTAAGCGGGGTCCTGGGATCACTTCCCCTAAGTGACGGATTTAGTTTCAAACAGCAAGGGGGTTGAGTAGGCAAAGGAAGAGAATCAAGCAGGAAGAATATCATGTTACAGAGAAATTTCCAGAAGCCCAAGAGGGTTCCTCGGGTCTATCCTGAGTCTGAATTGATAGGGAAAATGTGAGCCAGCTCTTTGTGTAGTATGCTCCTGTTAAGATTGTGATTATATATATTTGGTCTTCATCCTGTTTCTGGCCCCGAGCCCCTAAAGACTTCAGAATTTCCCAAGTGATAAGAGGAATGGAGGCCAAAGCAATCTTGTTATTCGTAACAAGCCCCTTTCAACCACACTGACTTTATGTAAATGAGGTGATTTTTGGACAGCCTCTAGGTAACCACTGGTGAAATGGGTTATCAGGAGAACCCACCAGGTGATTAGTGGGTTGGAACTTTTTGCCTCACCCTTCGCCCACCTTGGAAGAGGGGGCGAAGAAATGGGAGGGGCTAGAGGTGGGCTCAGTCACCATTGGCCAGTGGTATAATCAGTCTTGTCGTAAAATGGCGCCTTTATAAAAGCCGAGGAGCGCTTGGTGTTGGCAAATGTGGAGGCGCTGGGAGAACGTGAGGAAGTTGTCCTTCACTTGTGGCCTGAAGTCTCTTCCATTTGGCTGTTCCTAAGTTTCAGGGGTGGCCCCTCCTGGCCACGCTTACCGGCAGTTAAGCTTTCCACAGCTTTAGTTACTTGGGGATTACGGAGGTCCCCAAGCGCGACATCGTCCTTCTGACGACTAATCAGAAGGTCAGTAGTGGCCTCGCTGTATCTCAGCGTGTGTGCGTCATTCACGTCACGTCATCCTGTCACGTAGTCGTTTTATCCTGTCACCTCAGGTGAGGAACGGTGAGTACAGTCGCACAAGGTGTTCTGAGAGGGAGAGAGACGCACACACCATATGCACATAACCTTTATTACAGCCTATTGTTTAATTCTATTTTATTACTAGTCACTGTTAATCTGTGCCTAATTTATAAGTTAAACTTTACTGTGGGTTACATACGCGTGGGAAAAAACCAGTCTATATCGGTTCGGTTCTAGCTGCAGGTATCCCTGGAGGTCCTGGAACCTGGCGGGGTGGGGGTGGGGCTTCTGTGTGTTCTCCGGTAATTACAGTAAGCTGCCAGTACACCGGTCAGCTAGCGAGTCAGCTGTGGCCCGAGCTCCGTGAGCTGCTTCAGCAGATTAATCGAAGCTAGATGCCGGGAACCTCTGACCTGTAGCCCAATGGTCAGAAGCGCAGCTGACAACAGTTGGAGTCCAAAGTGGGGTGGGGGCAGTCTCCTGGCACCGGTCCCTTAACCTGTGGAATCCCACGTGCCCTGCAGGTAGGTAGCCTCAGAACTGAGTTATAGGACAGCCAGCTTGTGTCGGAGACTTTTCTGGGGAACTGCACGCACTTGGTGGCCAGAAGGATTGCAAGCATGTGAAAGTCAAGGAGAAAAATGGTTTTCCATCACAGTTTCTAACTTCGTTCATTTGCCAAGCATTTCTGAGCACCCCTAGTGTGACAGGCGCTGGAGATGGATTGTAGGCTCTCCCCTACACCCCCCTCCCCCCATCCCCAGGTGGTGGTGGAAAAGACCTGCTATTGATCATTTCAATCCAGTGTGGTTATGTGCTCAGACATAGGCATGGCTCAACATTTTGTGGGAGTGGGGGATTTTTTTTTTTTTTAGATTTTATTTATTTATTTGACAGAGATCACAAGTAGGCAGAGAGGCAGGCAGAGAGAGAGGGGAAACAGGCTCCCTGCTGAGCAGAGAGCCTCATTCGGGGCTTGATCCCAGGACCCTGGAATCATGACCTGAGCTGAAGGCAGAGGCTTAACCCACTGAACCACCTAGAGGCCCCGGGAATGGGGAATTTAATTATATCAGCCCACGTTTGCCAAATAGATGTTATGCTCAGTGCATTCCTCCAACAGTCACATGTGCTCCAACAACCCTATGTGGCAGACTTCATCTTGCCTACTTTACAGATAATAAAGATGGAACTTAGGCTAAATAACTGACTAAGCCACATAGGTAGTAAGAGGCAGAGCTGGAATTTAAAAGTCAGCCCTGTGCTCTTTTTTTTTTTTTTTTTTTTAGCAAATAATTTCTAATTTTTTAAAAAAACAAATGTACTAAAGAATCAGGCACTGTGTCTGGATACAATCTTGGGCTACAGGTCTGCACACTGCTTTGCAACTGGTCCTGTGACAGCAGAGTCTTTCATTTCACTTTATTGTTTAATAGAGAAACATGCCATCTTTTCCCAGTATGATTTCTGTTGTCAGATTACCACTGCTGGATATACCTTCTTTCTGAGCTCTAGTTTGCCTTTCTTTACTTTCTTTACTGTAACCTTCACCATGTCACACCACACCAATGGCAGGGAGTCTGTTCAGTTGTCCCTTGAACCCCTTCACAGAGATGATACTTGGCTCCTGTATTATCAGCACAGTGAATCATGGCTCTTACTGGAATGAAGACTCAAGGAAATCCAGAATTTCGCACTGGAGGACCAATCCATCTGTGCTTCAACATTTTGAACACCAGAAAGGGACCCAAAGCCAGCCTTTGAGTATGCATTTCCCACTATCATGGCCTGCAAAGATTTAGGGAAGGCTTTGGGACCCCCAAGCTGAGCCTTGAAGGCAGGGTAGAACACATCGGTGTTAGTCAGTGTGGGTTTGTCTGAGGGATGTTTGCTCTGGAGGGGTGGGGGTGGAGGATACCTTTTCCCCCAGAGCTGCTGTCCTCTTTCCAGCTAGTCTTTCTGGCTCCTACAGGAAGATAAGCCAGAAGTCCCAACAGGGAGGGGCAAATCGGTGGCAATTGAATTGCGGAGTTTTGCTGAGGTAGAAACCAGCTGGAGATAAGGAGAAAGCAAAGAGGGTCTTTGAGCTGGATCTAAATATAGCCTTGCCGATGTGCTTAATTTTTTCCCCTCACCATTTCATTGTTGACTTTGAAGGATCTCAACTCCCTGGAGGAAATGTTTAAACTGAAGAAATAGAGTTTTTCTTCAGCTTGTCTTTTGTGTAAATAAGAGGAACACGAAGCACAAATGTTACACTGGCTCTTATTGATTTAAGTCCTAACAAATTAAACAGTTTTATAGTTGCCAGCTTAGCGTCTTCTCATGGCAGTTCTGCAGCTAATTGTGGGGAAGGCCATGCCTGAGGTAGTAAAACTTAATGTCTTGGGTCCCAGTTCCTGCTGACTTTCCTGTGTCTTTGTCTCTCTGCATATTGTTACCTTTTCTTGGTTCTCTTTGTAATACTGTCTTTTTCTCTTCATCAGTGCCTCTTCTCCATTCTCTTAAATTTCCACCAGTCTTTCCCTTTTGTATTGTTTTCTCTTGGGATGCTGCAATAAATAGAGCAGACACAGACCCAGACCTCAAGAAGTTTGCAATATGCTCTTTCCATATTGTTGAGTATCTGTTAGTGGCTCGGTGCAGCTGGTTGCTGTCATGTTTGCTTTTGTTGCTCTCACCCTAAGGATCTGAAGAAGGAAAAAGAAATCCTGCTTTTTGTGACCAAAGTACTCAGGAACACATAACTCACATAGCTGTGAATCTTGGTAACTACTTCATGCTAGGCCAGGGCTTCTTAGCTTGAAGTTGGTGCATGAGCTCCAGGGGAATGAGGGAGACTCCAAAATAGAAAGCAGGTTTTTAAACACGTGTGCATGTGCATCTTTGGGGGTCAGTTTCACAACTTTCATTGTATTCTCAAGGTCGATCATGAACCATACACTATCAAGAACATCTCCCCCACCCCACCTCAACTAGTGAGGCCATAGGTGGGGAGCCCAGGACTTAAGAGAGTCAGAATTTATTTAACTGTGAGCAAGGGTTCTTAGTGCTTTTCTTTCTTTCTTTTTTTTTTTTTTAAAGATTTATTTATTTGACAGCGAGAGATCACAAGTAGGCAGAGAGGCAGGCAGAGAGAGAGAAGGAAGCAGGCTCCCTGCCGAGCAGAGAGCCTGATGCAGGGCTCGATCCCAGGACCCTGGGATCATGACCTGAGCTGAAGGCAGAGGCTTTAACCCACTGAGCCACCCAGGTGCCCCCCTTAGTGCTTTTCTTAATCAAGAACTTTATTTACCTTCTCAGGGCATCAGTGAAGAAATAAACCAAGAGCCACATTTGACCTTTGATTCTATCTTAAAAAAATAATTTCCTTTGTATTTAGTCTTGTTTGTGGGTTGATTTAATACCAAAATACTAAATTATTGAACTTTGTTATGTGATTGAAAGAGCAGAATATTTTCCTTCTGTGAGAAGGATAGAGTTACTATTGCTTTATTCTTTGCTGTATTCTAAAACTGTAGAGTTGGGACAGAGCTAAAACCTCATGTAGTTGAAGCACCAACCTGTGTTGTCTCATCCACAATTTTCTCTAGAGAACTCCCATGAAATGGCCATGTAGCCATTTCCAGGGACAGAGAATGCTGTTTATTCATTCATCCATTCACCTGTTCTCCCCCATTATGCCATGTACTCTGCTAAGTTCTGGGAAATTGATGAGGAAAACAAACAATACCCTTGTTATCAAGGAATTTAAAATTGGCAGTTGGAAAGACAAACATGGAAAAAGTATGAAGAGTTTTAGAGCAGGGACAGCTCTGAGGCTAATGAGGACCACTCTGGTTTGTGGTTGGTAGTGGTTCCCAGAGCAAGTAACCTCCAAGCTGAGCTGAAGGAATGGGAGCTAGCAACATGAAGGAAGATGTGGTAGAGGGAGTGTCCTAGGTAAAGGGAATGGTATATTCAAGGGTTCAAAAATGAAAGTAGAGTGAAGCTCAGTGGGGAAAGTGAGAGATTAACATGGCTGAAACAGAGGAAAAGAATGAATGGAAGAAGAGTTTCCATGGTAACCCACTTTAATTTTTGACAGCACTGAACCAGAAAGTCCTCCCTGACTGTTAACCTTCAATGTATGTCCTTCTGATGCTTTCAGGTAGATAGAAATCTTCATGAGATTAAGACAAACAGCCAGGGGTTTCCTCTTTCCATTGATTTAATCTGGGTGGAACTTCAACAATTTTTGGTCCTGCTATATACCCTTGCCTTGCCCATCACCTGGAATGCTGTCTCTAAACCCATCCACTCCCCTCGAAGGTTTTGTATGTGTTCACTTATTTACCACCCCCATCAGACTGTGCTGTGAAGGGCAGGGATTATGACTAATTCTTTGGGGTGTTTGGTGCAGGGCCTAGTACACAGCAGGTGCTCAGTGCTTTGTGGCTGACCAGTGAGTGGATGAATGGCTTAGATGCTAGCCAGTGATAAATCTTACTAACAGAAGTCAGGATGAAATAGAGACCAGCAGGAGCTGTCAGTGCCACCTTAGGACATTGAGGTTCTTTCTATGCCATGGATTTCATGGATGTTATGATTACATTTCTTGGCATATATTTTTCTCCTCCAAACTACAATAGTTCCCCCCAGTTATATAATACTCAAGTTTAATATCCTGAAAAATGGTTGCACAACAACCATGATTAGATTTTAGAGATCTTGGAAAACTTATATGACCAACAAACAAATCAGCCCAATATGTCATGTGAGACTGGCATTGCCTTGAAGAGCAGAACTTTATTCTCTTCTGTGTTGTTATTCTCACTGTTCTGGCTCACGTTGTATTTTATTTGTGATTATTCAAGTATGGTATATTGCTGTGGTAGATAGCCTCCAGGATGACTCCCAGTGTTTCAGTCTTCATGCTGCTCTTGTGTAATCCATCCTCCCCACCCCCTGCCAAATGTGGACTGGACTTAGTGTCTCATTACTAGCCAATAGAATATGGTATGTCCCTTCTTAGACTAGGTTATAAAAAAAGACTGTGCTTCTGCCTTGGGCTTCCCTCTCTCACTCTTACTCATTTGCTTCGGGGAAAGCCAACTGCTATGTTGTGAGCTACTCTATGGGGAGGCAGAGACATGTCAGAGAATCAAGGGAAGCCCCTAACCAACATGAAGAACTAAAGTCCATGAGGAGCTGAATCCTGCCAAGAGCACATGAGAGAGCTTGGAGGTGAATCCTCCTCCACTTATGTTTTCAGTCAAGGCTGCAGCCTCAGCTGGCTCCTTGATTGCAGCCTTTGAGAAATCGGAGACAGAGGCACCCAACTAACCCATATCTGGATTCTAGACCCATAGGAAAGATGAGATAATAAAAGTTTCAAGCTTTAGAAGTTTGGGATATTTTGTTTTTCAACAGTAGATACCTACTATACATTTTGGTACCATCATTGGGGTGATGCTGTAATAAATATCTAAAACTATGGAGTGGCTACCTAACTGATCAGAAGATGAACCCTGGAAAGATTTTTGATGTGTGTTTTAGAAAAAACCTAAGTTAGGTTGATCAGGCAGTAGAGAACTGAACTTGATGTTGCTGGTGAGTGAGGTCTCAAAGGGAAGCAGAGGAGCACTATTAGGTGAATTACAGGGAGATCTTTGATATTACAGCAGAAACTTAAACTTCTCACATGCAGTGATAGGAAAGTGGAAGATGAGCCTAATGAACTGAATGATCAAGTAAAGGGTTGAAGTTGCTGCCTCGTTTCTTTTTGTTGTTTATAGTAAAATGCAAGCAAGAGGACAGATAAATTGAGGGAAATACTGATAAACGGAAAAAAGCCAGGACTTGGATAAATTTGAAAATTCTGCCTCAGGATAGCAAACATTTCTTTTATAAATTTTTTATTTCATTTTTTTTAATTTAAAGATTTTATTTATTTATTTGACAGAGATCACAAGTAGGCAGAGAGGCAGGCAGAGGCAAAGAGAGGGGGAAGCAGGCTTTCTGACGAGCAGAGAGCCCGATGCGGGGCTCGATCCCAGGACCCTGAGATCATGACCTGAGCCGAAGGCAGACCCACTGACCCACCCAGGCGCCCCAGGATAGCAAACAGTTCTAAAATTAAGAAATACCTTCTGATCAAAGATCAAAGCCAGGGCGCCACAAGTATCTTTCTCCAGTTGAGCCTTCAGGTAAGGCTGCAGCCCCAACTGACATCTTGTTGTAGCCTTGTAAAAGACCTTGAGGCAGAGGCATGAGCGAGTTGTGTCCAGTTTCCTGACTCAGAGACTGAGATAATGTTTAAGTTACTAAAGTTTGAGATAACTTTTATGTAGCGATAGATAACATTATTATCTGTGCAGCTGGAAGAATGTCCATCTCTAATCATGCTAAGGTCAAACAGTTTCTATACCAACAACACAGGGCCATTGAAGGGAAGATTACTGTGCATAGAGAGATAAGGTAAAAGTAATATACTGAATGTTGTCATCTTGGGAAATCTGGCCAGTCCAAAAGGAAAGACCTAAAGAGGCTAACACCAGGGGTTCTGCAAGGATAGTACAGACCTCTTTTGTTTACCAGTTGTGAAAACCAAGGTTGACAGGCCCCAGAGATACACAGAGCTCTTGATCTGTTAGCATGCCACTCTGAAATATGAGCAGATACAGATATTTGGGGAAAGTATGTAATATAAAAGACATAAACCAAAACCAACAAAAGCAACTTTGAGGAAATGGGTACAGTGGAAGAAGGAAAAAATGTCAAGTCTATCAAATGCTCAGAGGTAAGATAGGATGCTATGAAGAAGGAACATTTAGATCACAGTCAGCTCTTGGAAACTGAAAATGTGGGAGCAGAAATATGGTAGCAGAAATTGAAAATGTGGTAGCAGAAACAAAGATTCAATAGTAAGGTCTAAAAACTGTATTATCAATGGTGACAGATTTTTTTTCCTATGGTAGCATTTCCAGTGCCTTGAACGTTGCTTTGTACATAGTAGACACTCAGCAAAAATTTGAAAGAAGGAATGAGTGATGAAAAAGTTGGATAAATCTCTCTCTAGTAGAGCAGGAAGCTCGGAAGGCAAAGTAAAGTAAAAGACTTCTGGGAGTCTCACGTCTGAATAATGGGAACTCTAGAAGGACTAAATCAGGTGGGGAAAAATAATCACCAAAAAAAATTATTCAGTAACAATTCCTCAAAATGAATAATCTGTATTTCCAGAATCCACATAGTGGGTGAAAATAGAGCTATATCAAGATCCATTATTGTAAAATTTCAGAACATCAAGGACAACCACACTGAAAGCTAAAAGATAATGGGGTAATACTTTCAAAATTTGAGGGTAAAATAGTTTCCAACCAAGAATTCAATACTCAATTAAAATTAAAGATATTTTCAGATATTCAAGACCTCAAAATTTGTTTCCTGTGTACATCTTTTCTTTTCCTATGAAGCCAATAAAGGGTGCCCTTACAAAGATGAAGAAGTAATCTAAGAAAAACAAAGACTTAACATATAAGAAATGGATTCCAACCCAAGACTGAGGGGAAGGAAATACTTAGCATACTGGTGAAAGGGAGGGCCCAAGATGACAGTTGTGCATCAGGGTAGAAGTCTCCAGAGAGACTTCGTCATCAGAAAAAAGAAAATAAGTGAACACATAATGTGGCTGAATTTATCCAGGGGATTTACACAACTGGGGGAGACTCTGGGGGTGAACTGGTGATAAGTACATTGAGAACCAACATGACCATCATTGAATACAGGGCAAAACAGTGTTGTGCAGGAATGGAAGAGCAATAGTGGTATGCAGATGGCTTGGCTGTGAAGAGCATTTGTATCCTAATAGGAATGTAGAAACTAAATGTTGACCCAGTGAAATGTACTTCTGGCTGTAAAAGGAGAACGTGAGGGAGGTGGGGAAGTGTGCACCTATTCAATGGAATCTGGAGGTGATTGAGGAGTTAAATCTTCATCTTTTGAATGAGCCAGTAGAGTCTGCAAGTCAATAAGGTAGCATTCCAAGCATGTTATTTAGTGACATAGCAATAAATTCAAAAGAAAGTCAGGTAAGATTTGAAAGTGATTGCCTCCAGGAAGTGGGAGATGAAATGGGAATTGTGGTGGAGGGACATGCTGTTTTTTAATAATAAGCCTTATAGAACTATTTCTTCCTTAAACTATGTGCATGTAATTCTTTGATGAAAAGATAAATTAAAAAAAAAGTAGCTAGGTGGTAACAAAAGCACCATTTATAAATTGGTGGCCAATTTATAAATATCAGAACATATTTAGAACAGAAAATGAAAGTACAAAAAAGCTATGAAGGTAGTGAAATGCTTTTCTTCCATTCTCTATGAAATAGATTTTTACTTCTTCAACTGAGAAAATTATTTTGGATGCTAGTGAGTTTTTAAAAGAACTTAGGAAAGTGAAGTGTCTGTCATATTAAAGAAGTAGCACCTTTGACTTGGGCAAGAATGTGGAAGACTCTAGAACAAAAGGCTGCAAGGCCAAGGGTGTCTATTGGCAGAATGCTTTGAGGAGGACTATAAACTTTTCAAAGAAACCACCTTTCAAAATGAATCTTAGGGTGCAGAACCAATTTAAGATGTTTCTTTATTAAGCACCTAAGGCATGTTAAACTCTTGCCAAGAGCTTTGGCACAGATCGTGTTATCTATTTTCACATCAACACAGAAGGATATCAGACCCCTGGTATATGAGTGAAGAATCTGAGGCTTAGGGGGTTAACATACTTGCGCCACTTCACTATACTAGTAGACGGTACCAAATGGATTTAAGCCTGGATTTGTCTGAGTCCAAGGCTAGAGCTGGGGGAAAATAAGCTACGGTTCCTTCCTGTGACATCTGGGTGTATGTGCCTAATTCTAGTTCTGTGGATTTGATGAAATCAAGAGTATGATCCCATGTCTCCAGTATGGTGAGAGACATGGGTACAGAAAAAGGAATAATGGATCAGGAGGGAGGAGATGGAGGTCTAGAGTCAGCTCTACCCCTAAGTTGCTGGGTGACTTAGGACAACTTCCTTCATTTCTCTGTGCATGTAGTCCTTCATGTTTAAAATGAAGAGGAGGAACCATATGATCTTAGTTTTCTCCCTTCATTCCTGATACATAAGAAATGTTACAGTGTGCTGAAGAGGTCTAGGGCAGTGGGCACTAGCTTCAGCACCTTCTTGAGTGCTGCCCGAGGCTTGATGCCTTTGGCACAGCTCCACAGAGCAGACGAGGATAAGGGCAGAACAGCAACACTTGGTTTTCTGCTTCCATCCTGCTTCTCTGATATCCCATTTATTGGTTCATCTGTTGTCATTGGGTGTGCCTGTTTGTTGTGGCAGATAGGCCATGGGTTTTTCCTTGGAAGACTTAGGTTAGAGCCCTCAATTAGCCATTTTGACTCATTTTCTTTTATTAGGTGAATATTTGTTGGGCATTTACTGTATGTCAGGCACTTCCAGAGGATGTGGAGATGAATAATATGGGATCTCTGCTCCCTGGAAACTCCTAGTGTACTATGAGGAAGAAATATATAAACAAATGACCATAAATGCTCAGCGTGTCTATGAAAGAAACCTCTGCAGGGCTTATGACAGAAGGTGGTGGGCAGAAGCCATGAACAGACACTTCTCCAAAGAAGAATATACAAATGGCTAACAGAAACAGGAAAAAATGTTCAACATCATTAGCCGCTAAGGAAATTCAAATCAAAACCACATTGAAATACCACCTTACACCAGTTAGAAGGGCAAAAATTGACAAGACAAAAAACAACAAATGTTGGAGAGGTTGTGGAGAAAGGGGAACCCTCTTACACTGTTGTAATGCAAGTTGGTGCTGCCACCTTTGAAAAACAGTGTGGAGGTTCCTCAGAAAGTTAAAAATAGAACTACCCTATGACTCAGCAATTGCACTATGGGGTATTTACCCCAAAGATACAGGTGTAGTGAAAAGAAGGGTCACATGCACCCCAGTGTTCATAGCAGCAATGTCCACAATAGCCAAATTTGGAAGGAGCTGAGATGCCCTTCAAAAGATGAATGGATAAAGAAGATGTAGTCCATATATACAGTGGAATATTACTCAGCCAGCAGAAAGGCTGAATACCCACCATTTGCATCAACATGGTTGGAACTGGAGGGGATTATGCTAAGTGACATAAGTCAAGCAGACAAAGACAATTATCATAGGGTTTCACTTATATGTGGAAAATGAGGAATAGCATGGAGGACATTAGGAAAAGGAAGGGAAAAATGAAGTGGGGGAAATCAGAGGGGGAAATGAACCATGAGAGACTGTGGACTCCGAGAATCAAACTGAGGGTTTTAGAGGGGAGGGGGTGGGGGGATGAGTGAGCATCCCTCACATATTGTGCACATATTGTATGGAGCATTGAGTGTTACATGTAAACAACGAATCATGGAACACTGCATTAAGAACCAATGATGTACTGTATGGTTACTAACATAACATAATAACAAAATTATTTTAAAAAAAAGATGGTCAGAAAGGGCTCCAGAGAAAGAGACATAAATTACTTATGACAGGTGGGAGTGAGGGTGGCATGGAGTGGCAGAAAGAGCATTTCAGGTAGAAGGAACAACATGAGCAAAGATAAGGTGATATAAAGCAACAGGTCCTGTTCAGAAAACCGCAGTGATAAAAGTGGGTCTCTGTGCTTAGCTGGGTGGTGGTAGAGGGGGTGAGGGCATGGGTGTAATTTTCCTGGGAGAGAGAAATTCTGGTGCCATTGAGGCTAGGAGGTGTGTGTGTGGGGGGGGTGCCTGAAGGAAGTGTGGAAAATATAGTGATGTATATTTTTTATAGTGAGATGAGGGTTTCTTCTCTGTATAGGTACTGACCCTTTATTCCTTAGGAAGTTGAGAAAAAACCCAAAGTTTGTTTAGTCCTAGAATATTATTTGGGACTAGACCTGGCCACAATACCTTTGCTTCTCCACACCCATTATCACTCCTCTCCTCTAGAATGTGGATCTCTGCCCTTAAAGGCAGTGTGACGAGTCTCCTGAGGGTGGTATTCTGATGTCAGAGAAAGGAATGGTGTGCTCAATAACTTCAAGGGTCCTTTTAGACATTGGTTTTGCTGCATCAAGTATCTTCATATTCCAATTCCAATTTCAGGGGAAGCTTCTGGCAGTGGCCAAGAAGCAGCATTTTTCATTTTAGGTCTCTGTTCAATGCAAAGGTAATTTGTGAAGCCTAGCATTGTTGTGGGGGTTCCATAAACTGGCACCAGTTAACAAATGTTTATGCAGGTGATATACTCTGGTATGGCATTCCGGGTAGTATTTATTCTTATGACTAGTTCACATACCACTCACTCTCATATATCCCTTTCTCACACCTTCTCTCTATTCCCTTCATAGTTCCCCCTCTGCTGCTTAGTGTGTGCCAGACAGTTTCCTAAATGAAGGGGATTTTATTCTAAGACTGTAAGTTAGAGTAAAACCTCATCCTTCTAGAATGAAGGCTGCTCCAGTGACTGGTGTTGATTCTCAACTACTTTCTCTCTTGCTATCCACTGATTTCCGCCCTTACTCTATCGTTTCTCTGCCTCAAAACTATTGTGTGCTGAGATTTTTAATGGCTCTGTGTTACCTTATGGTACTTTTCCACCTTTGGCTCCCACGGCTAACTGGCCCAATCAATCAGTATTTCATGGTTGAAATCTTGAGAGATGGAAGGTGATTGGTACAACACATCAGTTTATACCAGAATCATTGGTTATACCAATTTCTATTCCATCACCTCTGATCTTGGGGGGCTGGGGCTCTGTATGACCAAACATCATCATCTATGTTACAGTGACCTGTGGTGGACAGGTCCTGTGAATGACATCTCCAGTATGGGCTATGGGCAGTGTTTCCTTGAGATGGGAGTATACAAGAACTGCAGTGCCCTTCCAGCCAGAGGACTATGATTAAATATCTTAACAGATAGGACGTCTGGGTGACTCAGTCAGTTACGCCTCTGACTCTTGGTTTTAGCTCAGGTCATGATCTCAGGGTTTTGGGATCAAGCCCCGTGTTGGGCTCTGCACTCAGTGGGAGTCTGCTGGAGGTTCTTTCCTTCTGCCCC
>RCUC01079692.1:0-12479 GCA_003697995.1 Taxidea taxus jeffersonii
GGCTTGGAAATGTTAGTCATCATTTCCACTTACATTCTGTTGGTGTTACTGGCCACAGCTGTTGGCAAAGAAAACTGGGAAATGGAGTCTCAGTTGGTTAGCCAGGTGCCCGCTAAAATTCGCTAAGCATGAGAACAAGTCTTAAAGGCCTGCCACTCCATCTTATATTTAATATTTTCTTTGTTCATAACATAAAATCCAATGTCATATTTTCAGTGCATGGAAGTTAAAGTGAAGCACTTTCCCTAACTCTCCCTCATCTCCATATCTCAAAAAGAAATAAAAATGTAAGAGATCGCCCTTGTGTTAAAATGGAAGATTTACCTAAAACATAGATCTGCGAGATCAGCAGAAATGGATAGAAGTGCTCTTGGCCCTGTAGAAGTCTTTGATAATCTGTGTGTATTTACATATCCCCCCCCACAAAAAAAGTTAGCCAGAATGACTGCTGGCCACTTGTGAAAGGATAGGAAAAGGAAGTTCACTGAGGTAAATTCCAAGAGAGTGTATCCAAGCACTTTATAGGGGAGTAACTGTTTCTAGTCCCAAAAGTAAAGCTGTTGGTCTGATGCCTTTGTTCATTTGAATCCTAACTTACTTTTCAGGAGTAGTACAGACTTCCTTAAGCACCTTCCTCATCCCCATGCCATTCTCTCTCTACACAGAGAAAGTGCATCAATCATGCAATCCATAAATGCTTCTGATTTCTAGGGTAGTGATTTCTCATGATCAAAAAGAAGTGGTTGGAAATCCTAGTAATTCATTTCCTCCTCCCAGAAATTAGTCTCTGGTTATCATTTTGACTAGTATCGAATTGGTGTAACTACAGGAATGGAATGTCATGCCAGTGGAATGCTGATCATGCCAGAAAGTACTCTTTCACTCATGTTACAAGGTATTTTTTATTGTAAATGGATAAATCATTCTAGTGCCTACTTCAGTCTTAAGTGAATTTTACTAAGGGTGAGTCCATTTCTAAGGGTTTCATCACCTAGATACTGACAAGATAGCCAGATTGAGTTGGCTTTCCCTTGTTTGATACCACCATCCTCTCCAAGGAGGAAATGACTTACTCTGATCTTTGTTGACTCATATCATCTTCATGACTTGTGAGAAATTTAGCTGGAGGACAGAGAGTACCTTTGTGGTTTTATTATATAATGTTGATCAAGTAACAGTGGCTTTAAGAAGGAATCAAGTTTTTTTGTCTAAATGCCGCCAAAATGAGTATCAGCGGAGCCAAAACTAGAACTAGTTTCTGAATGGATAGAACTGTGTAACCCCATATTATATAGTCAGTGTGTACATTTTTCAGAAGACTCAATCATAATGTTGGACTTACTGGAATGCAGGGTTTTTTTTTTAAGATTTTATTTATTTATTTGCCAGAGAGAGAGCGAGTGAGCGCAAGCAGGGGCGGGGGGGCAGCAGGCAGAGGGATAAACAGGCTCCCTGCTGAGCAGGGATCCCGATATGGGGCTTGATCCTAGGACCCTAGGACCCTAGAAGCAGAAGGCAGATGCTTAACTGAGTGAGACACCCAGGCATCCCTGGAATGCAATTCTGCATAAAAATTATATTCTACAGGAAACAACTTAGATAATTTTGTGGTCAAGGTAGCTCATCCATTTATTAAATGAACATTGATTTAAATCTTGCTATATGTTCACTGTTCTAATAACAGTCCATTTTTCTACTTTCAGTAGAAATATATATAGAAAGTGTTAAGACCGTGCCTGATAAACATTAAGCATAATGTGTAGTAATAACAGGAGTAAAAAACATTCTAGACCAACATGCTTTTGGAACATTTTGTGGAGGACTAAGCTAAAGATTTAAAGAACAGAAGGACAGACAGAATTCAGTTAATCTTAGAGGAGGGGAGAGCCCAGTGCCAGCAAGGCAGGATGATGGCACCATGTGGAGAGGGCACTGACTGGACTGGTTTGGTTGGAATGGAGTTGAGTTGTCTGCAACATGAGGATTTGAGTCCCAGGCAGCAAGGCAGACTTACAGCCAACTCTGAGACTTGCAGTGTATTGTCAGGAGTTTGGATTTAACCCTTGTAGTGGGTAGTGTACAGGCCTGTTTTAATTTTGAGTTGAATTACTGTGCTGGATTGGTGGAGACAGGAGGAGAGAGTGGTGCCCGGTGACATTATAGCCGTTGCACAGACTTGACCTGGAGTGGGCTCAGTAGAAATGGAGAGGAAGAGATGTCTGCAGGAGGCATCGTCATGGACAATTGAAAGGCTTTGCCTGCCTTTAGTTTTTGAGCAGTTTCCTCCTACCTGGTATATGTTCTCCCCTCATTTGGTATTTTTAACTACAGAGGGAAAGTCAGAATAAGAAGCAGTCTGTGGAAGGGAATATCAGATTTTTTTGGACGTGCTTAGATTGAAAGTTGGAAATATCTGATGGGCAGTTGGAAATGAGGGAGTTTTGAAAGTTGGAAATATCTGATGGGCAGTTGGAGATGAAGGACTGAAACTCAGGAGAGAAGTCAAGGCTGGAGGTAGAAATATGGCAGTCATCTCCCTGAGACTAATATTTAAAGCCATGGGAAGCGTCAAGGTCTTTGAGAGGGAAAACAGGAAAAGGTAGGTCAACTCCTTGAGGAACATCTGGTTTAAGGGAATGAGATAAAGCAGCCAAAGACTTGAGAGAAAACTAAAATGGTGTGAAGGATTTACATGAAAGAAGAGTTTGCAAACAGAGTGCATAATCAGAGGCTGCAGAACAAACAGCATGAGACCCAAAGTTGTTACTGAATCCGGCAATAAGGAGACCATTTGTAATCTTGCTAAGCAAAGTTTCGGGAGAGTACAAGAAGCCAGATTTGGGGACTTCGGTCTGAAGTGTGGGTGTGAAAGGAAGAAGAAATATAAGGTGGTTCTGGTAGGTTCAAGTTAAGATTCTTTTTTCAAAAGATTGTAGATGTGGGGTGCTTGTGTGGCTCAGTGGGTTAAGGCCTCTGCCTTCAGCTCAGGTCATGATCCCAGGGTCTTGGGATCAAGCCCCGCATCAGGCTTTCTGCTCAGCAGGGAGCCTGCTTCCTCCTCTCTCTGCCTGCTTCTCTGCCTACTTGTGATCTCTGTCTGTCAAATAAATAAATAAATAAAATCTTAAAAAAAAAAGATTGTAGATGTGTCCAATTTTTAGGCAGAGAGAGAGAAGCCACTGGAAAAGGAGAGGTTAAAGATTTGGGGGAAGGCAGTAAACTGGGAAGGACAGAGTGGAGCCTATGGGCTTAGCCCCACAGAGGAGGAGGCCCACACTCTCGGGCAGTAGCAGGGGATCTTGGGCCTCAGACAGGGCTGAACACCCAGAGGCATTTGGAAACAGCATATAAAATGAAGAAGGCAGGCTAATTGTGAAAACAGATATTCCAAAATAGAGAGGAGGTGAAAACGAGTGAGTTAATAATGCCTGATGTCAGAGCGTCTGGGTGGCTCAGTGGGTTAAGTCTCTCTGCCTTCAGCTCAGGTCATGATCTCAAGGTCCTGGGATCGAGTCCTGCTCTACTCAGCAGGGAGCCTGCTTCCCCCTCTCTCTCTCTGCCTGCCTTTCTGCTTGCTTGTGATCTCCACCTGTCAAGTAAATAAATAAAATCTTAAAAAAATAATACCTGATGTGATATATTCTGTTATTAAGGTAAGAAACAAGATCATCAGACAAGATATTCATGAGGATATTAACAATGATGGTTAGCATCTACTCTGTGTTGAGCACCATTCTAAGTGTTTTACATATGCTATCTCATTTATTTCTCAGACCTGCGTGGTAACTAATTTGGAATATTTGTGAACATTTCTGGTGGGATGGTGGCTAGGAAGCAAACTGCAAGATATATGTTTTACAATCTTCAATAGCAGTGAATATTTATTTATTTACTTACTTATTTTAAAGATTTTATTTATTTGACAGAGAGCCCAAGCAGGGGGAGTGGCAGGGAGAGGGAGAAGCAGACTTCCTGCTGAGCAGGGAGCCTGATGTGGGACTTGATCCCAGGACCCCGGAATCGTGACCTGAGCCGAAGGCAGATGCTGAACCAACTGATCCAGTTGTCCCAGCAGTGGATTTTTAAAAAATAACTTCTTTTTTTGTTATTCTAAAAGTAATATATGCTTATTGAAGAAAATTTAGAAATTTCTGTTAGAAGTTAGAAATAAAGAAAAGTAGACATTTAAGCAAAATAATCCTAAACCCACAGATAACCTATAATGACAATTTTATATGTTTTTGTGAATCTTTTTTCTAAGTTTATTTTTTCTTCTTATAAAATTATATATTTTCTTCTTATAAAATTTCTTATAAAAATTATAAAATTAAATTATATGTAAAATTATACTTTTTCTTATAAAATTATATATACAAAATTTGTATATATACAGTTATGTATGCATATGGTTTTGTGGGGTTTTCATTTAAAATTTTATCAGGAATGTTATTTCATCTCATCAAATACACCATTTTTCACCATTTTTCTTTTGTTGAACCATTGGGTTATTGCTGCATTTTGTTTGTATAAATAATGTTATAGTGACCATCTTTCTTTCTACAGTTCTTATTATTACCTTTAGGCTAGCATGTTAGTCAAGACTGCTTGGTTTGTAGGTTATAGGAAGCCAACTTGAACTAGCTTAGGTGGAAACCAAATTTTCGGCTTGGATATAACTGCTAAACTATCAGGGATGCAGCTGGGCCCCAGGGGTAGCTGGAGCCAGGGGCAACTCAGATTCCTCAAAGCTCTCCCTTTTCATTCCTGGTTCTCTCCGAATGTTTGCTTTCTGAAACAGTTTCCCCTCCATACCTTAGGAAACAAGACCACAGATAACTCCTTGGGCCATAGCTCACAACATTGGCCACTGAGTGGGACCACAGCTTGCTTTCCCCCAAATAATTGTATTACAAAATTTTTCAAATGAAAAGATTTACTGTACAGGTATGTTTCTATATTTGCTTTATCACACATCTATAAATCCTATTATCCAGAAAGACATCTTTTAAAAATACATTTCAAAGTCAGTTATAGACATCAGTATGCTTCTTTCTAAGTACTTCAAGATCCTATCATTAACTTTGAGTTCAATATTTATATATATATATTTTTTTTTAATGTTATTTGTTTATTTGACAGAGAGAGTTCACAAGTAGGCAGAGAGGCAGGCAGAGAGAGGGGGAGAAGCAGGCTCCCCACTGAGCAGAGAGCCCGATGCAGGGCTCTATCACAGGACCCTGAGATCATGACCCGATCCGAAGGCAGAGGCTTAACCCACTGAGCCACCCAGGCGCCCCCTTTCTTCCTTTTTTTTTTTTTTTAAGATTTTATTTACTTATTTGACAGAGACACAGTGAGAGAGGGAACACAAAAGGGGAGTGGAAGAGGGAGAAGCAGACTCCCTGCTGAGCAGGGAGCCTGACGTGGGGCTCGATCCCAGGACTCTGGGATCATGACTGGAGCCAAAGGCAGATGCTTAACCGACTGAGCCACCCGGGTGCCCCTATATTTTTTCTTCTGGTGTAAAACTTGCATATAAAGAAATGCACAGATTTTAAATTAAATTTGCTGTCTTTTGACAAATCTATACACCTGTGTAACTCACACCCTTATTGTACTCACTTTTTATGATCTTAAGATTAAAAAATCCCAGGAAATTGCTCCGAATAGCCTATTTTAGGTCTGGCACCCCTTCCTGAACTCACATAGAATGAAGGAGGCAGCATTTCCCACATGCAAAGGATGCCAGACAGATAGGACTATAGATATCTGCAGGAGAGAGTTTTCTGGAAGTTGAATTACAGGAATTGAATTTAGACAGCATGCCTTCATACTATGTAAAAGCATGTATATTGGTTTCTTTTCCTTTAGAAAGCTGCCTCTAATGTCTCAGAGTAATGATTTCTTTATTCTGTGTATCTGTGCTTCATCATTCTTCTTTAATTGAAATAGCATGTATTTAATATGTCTTAAAAAATAGATCATGAGCTCTTGAGGGCAGAGACCAGTTATTTTTCAAATCTAACCTTACCCTTTGTAATGGCGTGTGATGGTAGGTACTCAGATTCTTCTCCAACTAGCCAGGTCCTTTATGCATTAATAAAGATGCTTTTAACTGCATGTAATAGGAAACCCTGATCCAAAAAGGATTAAAAAACAAGGAAGTACACTTCCTCATATAAAAGTACAGAGAGGGACGCCTGGGTGGCTCAGTTGGTTAAGCAGCTGCCTTCGGCTCAGGTCATGATCCCAGCATCCTGGGATCGAGTCCCACATCGGGCTCCTTGCTCGGCGGGGAGCATGCTTCTCCCTCTGCCTCTGCCTGCCACTGTCTGCCTGTGCTCGTTCGCTCTCTCTCCCTCTCTCTCTCTGACAAATAAATAAATAAAATCTTTAAAAAAAAAAAAAGTACAGAGAGCGGCCAGCTTCAGGGTGGCTAATTTGTGATTTAACAACATTGTCAGGGACCTAAGATTTTCTGTCTTTCGGCTCTCATTGCTTTAGGCCATCATTGCTGTCAGCTTTGTCCTCAGATGGTAGCCTTTCATGGTCATAAGATGGCTCTTAACAGTCCAGGCATCACATCCAGGTGCAATAGTATCTCTTTCTTCTTGTCCCTCAAAAGAGCTAACTAAGAAATCTTTTCCAGAAGCCCACTAGCAGACCTTCCCACGTCATTGGCTAGAACTCGTTGAAAACATCAACCCCAGATCAGTCACTGGTGAAGATAATGGAAACAGGGTGATATCCGATCAAGATATACCCTTGGATAGCGCATCCCACCCCTTTTCACCTGAGTGGGGCATGGACACTGATACGGTCAGGACTCTGCTAGGAAGAAGGAAGGAAAAAGTGTTGAACAGGCAACAAATATAGTGCAATTTGACGGCATTATTCCTTAATGAAAATGTCTGATCTTGTCCTCTGAAGTTGATGGTGGGGGAGCACATGGACAGATTTCTGTCTTTGACTCTTAAGTGCTATCTGAATACTTTCTTAGGGACATTTGATACTGTATTGGCCTTGGCCTTTTAGGTTTTAGGTGCTTAATATATTTTTTCCTAGGATTTATCAGTGTTTGACTTTTATTATGTCTTGGAAATAATGCATTTTGATCTTTTCTTCTTAATTTCACCTGAAATTATATCCTCTAAGCTTAATGTCTAAGCCTGGGTGTTAGGAAAACAGAGCCTGAGGTGAGGATTAAAGTGTTGATGCTTTTTTTTTTTTTTGAGAGGTATAGATCCAGGTTTACAAGGGTGAGAGCAAAAGGAAGAGAAGCAAGGAAAGATGCAAAGAAATGGATTTGATATATTGTCAAGCTAGCTCTTGCTTCACAAGAAGCTGTGAAGACACATAGCAGGTCACTGAGCAGCCATGTTCACTTGCCAACAGGATTTCTCTGAAAGGGTAGCAAGGCGGAATTATACATGGAGTAGTCCTTGGAAAAGATAATGGGGGAAATTTACCTATCTGGTTTCCTCCTGTCTCCTGTTCCTAGCTGTTGGAGGTTTATCCACTGGGCAGCTTACTCCTCTGCACTCCCAAGTTGTATCATCCAGGCCCTTTATGGCTACTCAGGTTGATAGATCCCTTGCCCTGCAGTGTGGTATTTCATCCAGGTCTAAAAGTGACGTGGAGGAGACCCCAGCTGAGTGGGGAGGTAGCTGGAGGGAGAGGGTGGTGGTTGCATGTATCTGAGAAGGTATGCAGGTTTGTATCCCATTATTCCTCAGAATATTGAAGTTGAACTTAACTTGCTGTAGCATTACAGCAGCAACCCTTCCCCCAACTTTATCTGTAGTTTCACTTTCCACGGTTTCAGTTACCTGTAGTCAGCAGCAGCCTAGAAGCAGATCATCCTCTGACATACCATCATCAGAAGGCCAGTAATAGTCTAAAGCTATGTCACAATGCCCATGTCATTCCCCTCACTTCATCTCATCACATGGACATTTTATCATCCCACATCTTCACAGGAAGAGTGGTGGGTACAGTACAATAAGACATTTTGAGAGAAGGGGACCACATTTACATAACTTCCATAATAGTATATTGTTATAATTGTTCTATTTTGTGATTAGCTATTGTTGTTAATCTCTTACTATGCCTAATTTATAAATTAAACTTTATTATAGATATCATGTGTATGTATATATAGAAAGAAACAATATATAGGGTCCAATTCTATCTGTGGTTTGTGGCATCTACTGGGGTCTTGGACTGTATCTCCCACAGATAAGGGGGGACTACTGTACTTTGGTTTTTAATTACTTGGAAACATAGTAGTTTCAGAAAGTGAGCCAGAAACTGCTTTTGCTATCCCAGGCTATAAAGTTTAAGATAATTACCTCCTGAAATGTTTTACTTGTCTCTGGTCTGGGAATTTCTTAAAGAATTGTTGGCAGTGTACCAGAGCTCACAAATCATATTGGTTGTTGTGGATCTAGGTCAACATCGACTTCTTCATAGTCATCCTAAAATATGACTGAGACTGAACAGAGTGGCTCTGGGCACCCTGAGATTATCTAGTCTTTCCAAGTTTATCAAGATTGATGGGCTCTTTGGAACTCTAGACACTTGGAAATCCTCTAAGTATTGGCTTTGAATTCTGAAAGTTCTTACAAGGCCACCTTTTTAGAGAGCAATTTTTACTTTTTATTCAGAGAGCAGAGAGAAATTGTATTGAATTGGTGACAGAAGAGGCACAATCTGATGGAATAAAGGAAGGAATGTCTTTTCTGAGTTGGTTTGGTTTTTGCATTTTTTGTATGATTCTTCCGTTTTCTTGGGCAAAGATCTCTTTTTGTTGTTGTTGTTTTTCCCATTAGTGTACTTTACTCAGATCACTATGTCTGCTTAATAGGTATTACAGAGTGATGGTAGCTTTTTTTGTATGGGAGATTAAAGGATGAGCTTGTCAGAGATGAATGTTAATTGGGTGCATCTAATAAGCCTGAGGAGACTTCCTGCTTCTGTGTCATCATAGGAACTAAGGCAGAGCAGTTGGACATTCGCAGCATGTCTCTAGCCGAGTGCTCTTGACCCCTTCTGAATTGCCTACAGTGGGTGGTGGCCCTGGCAGGACACTGGGAGGCCCCATTGGACGCCACATTGAAAGTGTGAGAATCCTTTGCCAGCCTTTGGTCTGTGCTATCCAGATTTTGGAAAGTGTTCTGAAAGGATTTATGTTGTTTTCACCAGCCTTTATGTCTAGACTTACCCTAGGGATATTAAGTCTCATTAGGTGTATTAGTGTTTAAACACAGTTCTATGTGTATCTGGAGAGTGGACCCTCTTCCTATTTTAAAAAATTCATGGAATGACTGTTACTTACTTGATTTAAGATAATCTTGAAAATAAAAAGTGCCCCCCTTGCCCCGTTTTCTAGTCCAGTAAAGATGTTTGCCTTTCTGTTCTGTTCACCTTGGATACTTGTTACCAGCCATGAAGTGTGAGGCTACTTGAAGGGCTGATTTTAGGTGAGATATTTTCTCTTTTTGAGGCTCTACTTATGAGCTAGAATCATAAAAATTCAAGAATTGTGCCAAATGTTCTTTTGTTGATGACTGTGATTTAGTCTGTTATGTAACTGTAATGTATAATTTACACATCCTGAAGATCATCAGTCTCTGTGCAGAGTGACTATATTTAACCCTCACTTCTTTGGAAAAAGAGAACATTACCAATTATCTTTGAAACTATATTTGTGAGACAATGCACATTGATCCACCCTCTGTCTCCATTTTTAATTTTTGGTGCATTAAGTAGTACTTTATGATTTATTCTATGCTTTTCATGTATAAAGGCTGAAAGGGGAGAGAGCTTAGCAGCTGATGACTATATCTTGAGGTCCCCACTGCTTATATTATCCAAACCAAGAACAATGGACATAATATCCCTGTCATCTCTATTAATATGCAGGTCCAGAGAGAACAAAAGGATAAATTTCTTTCCACTCTTATCTTTTAGTTGTAGAAGTGGAATGGAGAGAAAGAATATTGAAACACTTAGTGGTAAACAGTTCTACGCTTAGTAGTATGAAAATAACATTTCCTTTTTCTGTTTTGTGATGCCGCTTAGTGCTGTGTCATTTGAGAGGTTTTTGAGAAAGAAAATAGTTAATGTTGATGTTCTTGTATCTTAATCTTTGTAAGTTAAGTCCAGTTTTAAGTTCAGATTCCATAATGGTGTCTTGTAAACAAATTCACTTATTTACCACCCAACATTTTTGCCTCATTGCCCTGCTACAGGCTCTGTATGTGAAGTTGTCATGTTGTAAGAGGAAATGTTGACTCTGTTCACATAGGACTGCGTTCCCTTAAGAAAGAAACCCTTGGGGCGCCTGGGTGGCTCAGTGGGTTAAAGCCGCTGCCTTCGGCTCGGGTCATGATCCCAGGGTCGTGGGATCAAGCCCCATATCGGGCTCTCTGCTCTGCGGACAGCCTGCTTTCTCCTGTCTCTCTCTGCGTCTCTGCCTACTTGTGATCTCTGTCTGTCAAATAAATAAATAAAATCTTTAAAAAAAAAAAAAAACACCCTTGAGTAAGAAAATGATGTTCTCATTAAATCAGCCCTTTAAGAGTAGGTGGGAGGAATTGCTATCGATCTAATGGATTTAATAGTTCATATACAAAGTCTGTGGAATAGAAGTAATACTCTGCAGCTGAGTAACTGTAGATTAATCCATCTTCAGATGGAATTCAGGAAGCATCTGTAAAACTAGAAAATTACTTTTTCTTTCCTTTTTTCAGGCACAACTGGACTAAATGTATTTCCCAAATACTTTAGAGTTAAATTACATCCACATAAGTAGATCTACTAAAAATTATGCAAAAAAATTGAAATAAAATCATAAAATATAAATGTTAGGTTCCTCGTGGCTACGTTTGCTCTGGTGCCAGTTTGTTGGGAATGGCTGCCGTGTTGAAGGGGAACCAGAGGTCACTTGTAGAAAGTCTTTCTTTGTTAGGTGGTTCTCTAATAACTAGTGGTGGTCTATTTTATTTTAGTTGGATGAAGTAGTCTTTTTAAGGTGGGTGGTGAAATCAGACATTTAAGCTTCTCTTCATCCTCTCCCTTTGACCCTTTTAAGCCTTTTTCTTTTATTCCACTCACTGAAAGCACATCACCGAGTCCTCCTTCTTTGTCATGAAAGGCCAGCCATTCCCTTTCCCCTTTCTGCCCTAACCTTTAATGAGTTGTTGGTTCTGTGAAGATCTGGGGGCTCCCAGGACATGTGAGACTTTGGTTAGGTATACATGACCTTGGAAAATTAGGTGTCCCTGATCATGTTCATGCTCCATGTCCATAGAAACTATGTATTCCATTCATGCTTAACACCTGCAGGAAAGTCTGTTTGGGAGCGCATGCCTTTTGAAGGTTCTCGTGGAAATAAAATGTAGAATGGTAATCATATTAACAGCTACAACTCTGTGTATCAGAAATGAAAAATTGCAGGAGGAAGTGGAACTTTCCATTAATTTACAACAAAAAGGAGAATAGACCCGTATCAGGAGCAAGAGGCTACCATGCGCTTCTCTAGGGCATGGCAGTTTGCAGAGTCTTGTGTGGCCTTGTGTGATAGGCAGCAGTGTGAAACGGTTGGATCCCATGGTTTCTGTTGCCTTAAAATCTGTGGATCTAAATCTTCACACCAGCGATTTCAAGCCCAAGATTGCCGCATTGTATTGCTAAACTGCTTGAATGGTCTGATAGGCCTTTCTTGGTGCAGCCGTTCTTCCTGGTGCTTCATTGTTTCCCTTTTCACCACTGTCACTTTCCAGCTTGGAAACTAGAGCATATGTAGCTATCCTTATTTACTTTTGTTCAGTGCTGGCATTTGCCTTCTTCTAAATGAGGTGTCCTTTATGAGACAGCTGACAATTTGTTTCTACAGTCGAGGTTCATATACTGCGTTTCAGAACCTGGGATATGTTACTAAGCCCTCAGAAATAAAAGTATCATCTGAATGAGCACTGCCAGTGGCATGGAGGTGCAGACCACCCTCCCCCTGCCTCTTCCCCACAAAACCAAAGCTGGTACCTGACTGTGTCTCGTCAGGGGCAGGGTACTTCTCTACCCCACCTCTCCCGACAGTTTATAGTCAATAGTTGTCTGTGAGAATGGCCGTGAACAGACATTTATGTGTGTGTGTCTTCATGTAAGTCTCTTCTCTCTGAGCAGAATCGTTCCTTTGGTTCGTTTTCATGAGCAGTATTCTTAATTTGATTTTAATACCAGCCCACGGAGCATTTTTTCTCTTTCATTTATGTCAGGGTAGTTGAAAGCATCTTGAGACTTTTAAAGCACAATGGGAGCACTTCTTAAAACATGTTTTTATGGGGCACCTGGGTGGCTCAGTGGGTTAAAGCCTCTGCCTTCGGCTCAGGTCATGATCTCAGGTCCTGGGATGGAGTCCCGCATTGGGCTCTCTGCTCCGCAGGGAGCCTGCTTCCCCCCCCCTCCCCCCCCCCCCC
>RCUC01079709.1:0-21336 GCA_003697995.1 Taxidea taxus jeffersonii
CCCCCCCCCAACTGTGAAGGCTCTCACTCTCTCACATAAATAAATAAAACCTTAAAAAATAAAATAAGAGAATGGGGATTTAAAGATGTCAAGAAAAGCTATGCAGGGCCTCAGAACCAGTAAATAGCAAGGTTGAGAAGAGAAATGTCTCCCCCTCCAAATCCAGTGGGTGGGCTGAACATAGGAAGTTCCTGCCAAATTAGGTTATATCTAAAAAAGGATAAACAAGGTATGAAAAGTAGATCGAAAACATGGACAGATAAACTGTGAACGAAACAGGAAAACAGTCGGGAGGCCAAGTCCTTGAGGACCCCAACAGCTGCCCTCAGATGGAAGAAGCACGGTGGGGGCTGCTGAGATCTCCTTCATGTTGTGCCGGAGCAGGGGAACAGCGAATGTTTCCTGCCATACGTGGATATTTTAGGCTTTGTGGATTCTGTGGTCCCAGATGTGGCAACCACTGCATCCTGCCTTCACAGCACGAGCCGACAGACAGCATGTCCCTGAATGGGCATGTCTGTGGGTCAGTAAATCGTATGTACAAAATCAGGCGGCAGGCTGGGCTGGATTTGGCCCGTGAGCTGTCCTTTGCAGACCCCTGTACTAGAAGGTGCCATCAGTCTGGTCAAATGGAAGATGGACATCTACTCAGATTTAGTGACAGAAAACTCAGCTGTGTAGTGGCCTTCTTGCAGATCTGGGGACAGATATTGCCGGTTCTGGTCTCGGAGTCTTTCCACCTGCTGTTCCCTCTGTATGGACTCCCCTTCGTCTCGCCCTTCCCCGGGTCACTTCTTACTCCCTGTCTGGGTCCCAGCCTGAAGGTTCGGCCCTCCGGTCAGCTGCCTGGAACAGGCAGGCCATTTCATGTGCTCTCACGGAAGCCCGTGGTGCCCTCTCACCCACCCCAGCGCCAGGTACAATCAATGCCAATTGATTACTTGTCTAATTGTTTAAGGATTTCTCTCCGCATGAGGGCCATGAGGAAGATGCTGTTGGTGGCCTGCATCCTGGCCCTCTGCCCCACTTCCGGGGCCAGGTGGCAGCAGTCCCCGCGAGCACGCGGCCGCCCATCTCCTGCGCCGCTGCTCTGCCCGCGGCTCTCCCAGCAGCCGGATGTGCTGGGCACTGGACACCCCCAGAGGAAGTCTTGTCAAAGAGGGATGGGAGTTGGCGGTAAAGCCCCTAGCTGCCCCTCCCCTCCGTGTGCCCATCTGCAGATTGCCCCCCCGTCGTCAGCCCCGGGGGGGGGGCACAGATGGCACCTGCTTTTTCCCACCCCCTTTTGGCTTTCTCCCTTGCTGAGCTTGCTTTTGCCTTCTTCGCTTGCGCTTTCTGCAGCACTCCCCAGATAAATACTTGGCCTTCACTCGTGGTCTCGGAATTTCTGTAGCAGAACCCAAGCTAGGACAGGCGGGAAAGCTGCCTGCCACGTTCCATTCCTTCATCCCTGGATCCTGGGCTTAGTGTCTGGGGCCGGCCCCTGGGCCCTTGGTAGCTCGACATAAAGAAACAAATGCTTGAAGACTCTGCACAATGGCAGGGGTAATTCCTGCTTCTCCAGGTAGTGAGGGCTCCATGAGCGGAAGGGAGCAAGCTGAGACGAGTCACCTGTGCACAGTAAGTGGATGCCTTGGGCCACCGTGTGCATCCATGGACGGAAGCCCATGGCCTCCATTTCCTGCGAATACAGGCTACCGCGGGCTCTCAGAAGCATCAATCCTAGACTCCGCCTCCTGCCGTCCTAGGCTCCGCCTCCTCCTGTCGGAGCCGCCTCTCCCCGGACTGAGCTCCTTCCTGGAGCGTGGCCCACGGTTAATGGCTTGCTCCTGCGGGGATGGAAAAGCTCGGCTACCTCGGCTACCTCGGCTGGATTTGGGACATCTCTGAAGGTTTATCCAACGCTGGAGCTCTATGTCGGAACTGCATAGCTGCTTGGCTTCTCCCCAAGCCCAGTCATGTGCTTTCCCCCTAAGGCGTAGCTCCCGAGAGTGCTCCCCGTCTGGGAGCTCAGTCTAAGATTCAGGGACACCAAAGACAGGATTCTTCCATTTGTGTGAGAGTCAGGTCTGATGCTTTGAGTTCAAGCGAGGAAGTGTGCGCAGCTTTCAGGATCCTGGAAATGGCTTCAGCTATTGTCTTTGTTGCTTTTGTTGCTCCCCACGAGGGCCCCGGGCGGGGGGGGGGGGGGGGGTCCCTGAGAGCAGCCCTTGTGAGGTGCCCGGCTTAGTCCCCGTGACATCATGGCCTCACCCGCAGACTTGTTAGAGGCTGGGTTCCATTGCCTTCTTGTTGGTCTGCTGTTGGCAGTGGATGACCGCAGGCCGGGGCATTCTGCACGCCGAGATGCCTTGCTCCGAAGAGCCAGCCCACGGCCTCCGGCTGTGGCTTAATTTGCGAAGCTCAGAGAAGATGGTGGAGCCTCAGTACCAGGAGCTGAAGAGTAAAGAAATCCCCAAACCCAGCCAGGATGGTGTGACAGTTGCCGTCATTTCTGGAGAAGCCCGGGCAATAAAGGTGAGCCGCGCGGTTCCGTGTTTGGGAAAGCCGCCGTGTGCAGTCACCTGAGGCTGGCCCCAGCGGGGTCCCCGGGTCTGCAGTGAATCCCAGCGTGTATCCCACGGGTGGACTCGCTTTAGAGGTATCAGAAGTGGTGAAACCCAAGGGAACCCAGACTACTACTACTACTACTACTACTACTACTACTTCTTTTTTTTTTTTTTTGCAACATGCAAACCCATAGAGTTAGGGAAATTTCCAGAAAGCCAGCTCATATAAAAAACGTGGTCAAAAAGCAGACCTTTGAGAGACCAATACCCAAACCAACTCCACTCCTTGAAGATTTATTTAAATCATTTATGTCCAGCTGAGGAAGGAAAGTACACTACTACCTAATAGAAAGGATTTTTTTTAATTGAACATTTATTTAACCCACGCATGCCATACCCTGTACATTCTTCTCAACTGAGACTTTATAATATTTAGGATTAGGGTCCCACCTATTTACTCAAATAAGGGCAATGGAGTCTAAAGGTCACGGATGCATTTGTGGTAGAAAAAGGGTGTGGCTCAAGTCCTTAGTTCATGACCTGCGGGTGAGAACTGCCGGCGGGTTGGCCGATGGTTCGTGCTAACGGCCAGCTGGGTGGTGAGCCTGGTCCTGTGGTTTCTTAGGTGGCATTTCCCAGAGGCAGACCCTTTGAGTTGGGAATTCCCGTGTGGGTGATTGTGAAGGAAGCGCCCCTAGAGAACAACAAAAGGAACCGGGGAAGGGAGCCAGCAAGGGTGTCCCCTCAGGCGAAGTCGCGAAGAGGACAGGGACTCGGAATGGTTCAGTCTGCCTTCAGGTAATCCTGACCTACCCGGGGCAAGGGAGCTGGGCGTTCATGTTCTCTCGAAGTCATTACCTAATGGCCATTGAGTTTGGGCTGGGGGCATGGAAATGGTTAAAAGAGTTCCTCAGTGGGGCTTGGGGGGGGGGGGGGCGCCTGGGTGGCTCAGTCGTTAAGCGTCTGCCTTCGGCTCAGGTCATGATCCCGGGGTCTTGGGATCGAGCCCCGCACCGGGCTCCCTGCTCAGCAAGAAGCCTGCTTCTCCCTCTCCCGCTCCCCCTGCTTGTGTTCCCTCTCTTGCTGTGTCTCTCTGTCATATAAATAAATAAAGTCTTAAAAAAAAAGGACATCACCGTGTGTAGGATCGATCAGGCAGAGAGGCCTAAGGAGAGATGAATTCGTACAGATGCCTAGCGGCTCGTTCTGTTTCCTGGGCTGTTTTTTATTCTGGGTTTTTAGGGCTCTGAGGTTCTAGGGACCTCCCTTCAGGGGATACTGAGGTCCATGGTGGTGGTCAAGAGATTTTCCCCTCTGCACTCCAACCAAAGCACAAGGCTTTGCCCAGGCACGTATACTGGAATGGCCCTTAGATTTCATTTAGAGAAAGAGCTGTCTGCAGCTCAAAAGAGAAATGAGAGCGCGGATTTAACAGATAAGCAAAGCCAGCATTATCACGAATCCTTAGAGTTCACAACTGCTTCTCATTGTAGAAAACACGATGCAGTTTTAAGGTTGGGGCCGGTTCCAGTTCCGGACAGAAGGACACGTTCAAGTACTTTCAAGCAGCAAACCGAATGGTCTTGCGATCACAAGCAAGAAAGAGACCAGAGGTCAAGTTTGTGTGTGTGTGTGTGTGTTTTTTTTGTCAAGTCAGATCTCTGAAGTGAACTTCGTTCTCCTAAGTACATGATCAGGCTTTGTTATGAGAGCATTTTAGTAAGGGACTCCTGGAATCCTGGGTGGCATTACTTTGGCTTTTGAGAGGCCATGTGGTGCTACGGTTACTAGCATGGCCTCCGGAGACAGCTGGCCTGGATTCGAATCCCCACTTTGACTTAACGGCGGCGTGGCCTTGGGCAAGCCACTTGACCTCTCTGTGCTGCATTGTATTCATGTGTTAACAGGGTTGCTGTGAGGATTAAGTGAGATTTTAATAATATTTAAGCTCTCCAAACAGCACCAGACACACTGTAAGTACCACGTAAGCGGTCACGGTCACTAATATTATTTTGATTCGTTCAAGTTCACTTGGGCAGGAGCTGGGCAGAGATGGGCAGAGATGTTCGCTGTCTGTGCTAAAGGGACTTGCGGGGCTTTGGGGAAGGCATTTAACCTGCTCTGAAGAAAAGACACCAGCAGGAGTCATTGTAAAGACAGGGGATCCGTCATTTCTTCCTGGGTCTCATAGGAAACCTAGTGTTTTACGTCTGAAGGCTTAATATCTGCTCCCCAAGGAGTGACTGAGACTTAAAAGCCTAGACATACCTTACATCAAACTGTAGATTGTTTTGCGTCAGGAGATGATTTTAAGTTCAGTTACAAGGTGAGGCTGGGAAGATACCTTTCGAGAGGCGGATGAGCTTCTAGCCAATATGGTGTCAACAATAGCTCCCCTCCCGCAACTAAAATCTCTAGAAAATGGAGTTAGTGACTATCCCAGCACTTCTCCAACTTTATTCATGTGGATTACCTGGGGGAGGAGGAGGCTTGCAAAAATGCGGACTGATTCAGCCAGCCTGGCTGGGGTGAGGCCTGACTCTGCATTTGTTTTTTTGGTTTTTTTTTTTTTAAGTAGGCTCTTTGCTGGGTGGGGCTTGAACTCGTGACCCTGACATCAAGACCTGAGCTGAGATCAAGAGTCCAACACTTGAGTCACCCAGGTAGCCTGCGAGACTGTATTTTTTTTTTAAAGATTTTTATTTATTTATTTATTTGAGAGAGAGCAGGAGCAGGGGGATGGGGAGGGGCAGAGGGAGCAGCAGGCTCCCCACTGAGCGAGGAGTCCGATGTAGAGATCCATCCCAGGACCCTGGGATCATGACCTGAGCCGAGGGCAGCCGCTTGAGCGACTGAGCCTCCCAGGTGCCCTTCGATTCTGTATTTTTTTTTTAAGATTTTATTTATTTATTTGTTAGAGCGAGCACAGGCAGACAGAGAGGCAGGCAGAGGCAGAGGGAGAAGCAGGCTCCCTGCCGAGCAAGGAGCCCGATGTGGGACTCAGTCCCAGGACGCTGGGATCATGACCTGAGCCGAAGGCAGCCGCCTAACCAACTGAGCCACCCAGGCGTCCCTCGATTCTGTATTTTTAACCAGCTCACAGATGATGCCAATGCTGTGGTCCAGGGAACACTTTTGTTATACGTGTAATATCTGTGGGGTCCAAGACCCAGGGATTGTCATGAGGATCAGCTTGATTACATGCCCAGAGGAGGTATTCAAGTTCAACTCTATGGCTTTTGGGAAATCTTAACTTAACCTTTCTGGATTTTAGTATCGACATCCAGAAAAAAGGTGAGAGGTTTTTGTCCAAGGTCTTAAAAGTTTTTGCAAGCAGAACAACTGTCCTTTTTTTAGTCTGAAAGGTAGATGTGTCCCTGATCCCAGGTTGTGTATGTCTCAGCCCTCAGGAAGCCACAGCCAGTTTTGAGCAAAATTCTGCCAGAACATCATGATCTCAAGTGCAGGCTATAAGGAGGAAAGGATAAAAATGGGCTCTTTTGCATGGTTTCTGTCACTTCTGGAAGGTCAAAATCACATGTTTATTTCATGACAGTATGAAATTCTCCAAAGGCCATTCCATCCTTATCAGGCAGCCAATCAGCAATGTTTCTCAGAATATAAGTTTTCTCTGGAATATAAGTTTTCCAACAAATGCCTCTACTTGCCTCCTGCTGTTTTAAATTCCACTGTGTGGGAAGCAAACCTTAAGGAGGCCTCAGTCCCACTGAGGTCAGAAAAAGGCAATCTGGAGCCAGGCTGCCTGGGTTCAAGGCCAGCTCCACCACCGAGTAGCTTTAGAAAGGTCACTTCAGCTTGCTGGGCCCAAGTATTCTCATCTGTAAAATGGGTTGAGAGGATTAACTTGGTTAATATGTGTAAAGAACTTAGAACAGCATCCGGTGCAGCATAAGCTCTAAGTGGCGCCGGCTTTGACTCTGCAAAAGCTTTGTATGTGTTCACGTGGCCGATGGACATAATGAAAAGGATCTTCCTTCTGATGGATGGATTGTGTATCCATGTGTTGAGTGATAATGAAAATTTTCAAAATTCACTGGCCAAGAAGAGCTGGCCAAGCATCTCCCATCATTCGCTCAGTTCCCACCACTGTGCCCCAGCTCCTGAAATGGTGCCTGTTACTTACCAGACAGTTGATGAACATTTCCTAGGCGCCTAAGTGAAATTGTTACAGTATAACTGAATGCTGGAGTAGGAGAAAGTGGTGAAGCAGTGAGAAGGTAGCCAGTCTGGGGGTTAAGAATGACTGCAGTAAGTGTAATATGAGCTAACGAAAAAGTTGAAAGAACAGTAAAATTAGCCAAATTACATTTTTTTTTACTTTATTTAAGCTTTATTTAAACATATGATGTAACCCCACCACCCCAAATTACATTTTTAAACTGCTTTACGAAGTAGAGAAATTTTTAAAAAGGGGGGGGTTCCCTTTAAATGTGAATACTGAGCTGTTCTGCAAGACCCAGATTGTTCCCGGCAGGTTTCTTAAATTCAAGCAGTGACAGCAAGGATGGCACAGGTGTGGAGGCTTGCTGGTCCACAGGTGGGAGTCTTCTCTGCTTTAGCATCTTTCCTGTGGGTTTTCAACGTGTGGCTTGATCTCTAGTGGGAAGGGGGGCACGTACTTACCAGGTTTCAGTGTGTCCCTGTTGGATATCTGCCCCCTCCTTCCGGGCTCTGGTTTCACTCCGGCAGGCGCTGGGTGACCCTGTGTCCCTCAGGCACGTCTCTCTGCCCAAAAGCAACCTGCTCGCTCATCAGCCTGTGTTGGTTATGGGTTGGCACACGGTTTCGAACCCAGTCTGATTGTTACCTCCGAGGCAGAGAGCTGCTGGGTGTTTTCAGGCTGTGTAGCAGGCTGTTGGTACACACACGCACTTCTTCCTTTACCAGAGCTAGACAGAGCTGCCTGCCTCGTTTTCCAGCCTTTGTCAGCATCCAGGAAGCATTAAGGGCAGAATGTCATTTGAAACACTTCACCGCCGGTATACATTTTTTTTTTTTAAGATTTTATTTATTTGTTAGAGAGAGAGAGCGAGCACAGGCAGGCAGAGTAGTCAGGTAGAGGCAGAAGCAGGCTCCCTGCGGAGCAAGGAGCCCGATGTGGGACTCGATCCCAGGACGCTGGGATCATGACCTGAGCCGAAGGCAGCTGCTTAACCAACTGAGCCACCCAGGCGTCCCCGGTATACACTTTTGTTAGTAGTCCTTCTACTTTAGTTGGGATAAAAAAATATATATATATAGTGTGTGTCTGTGTCTCTGGCTTTCAGGGGAGTAACTTTGATAGCATATCCAAAAATACCGGACAGTACACTTAGGACATTTTTGCGTTGTACCTAGTTCTCTATTTCCGGGATACTTTGAACTCCATGATTGTGTCGGCACATTTTAAGTGGATCTTGCAGACTTTATAGTTGACCCCCCACGTCTCTGCTCCCCCACTGCTCCTCTGCCTTTCTGAGTTTGCTCCCTTCACTTTGTGATGTAGGGGAGAGCTGGCCCCTCCACGGGAGGCCTTGCTTTCCTTCCTGAGCTCAGAAGAACAGCTTCTCTAAGTAGCATCTAAAAACTATTAAATCATGAGAACAGGTAGCGCAGGCACAGTTTTGGTTTTTTTTTGTTTTGTTTTTCTGTGTTTTTTGTTTGTTTGTTTGTTTTACTTTTTTGGCCTTTAACACATGCCGACGAGTTCATGGGTCTGGCTCAAAAAAGAATGAATGAATATTCTCCCAGGGGCAGAGGTTGTAAGTGACACGGGAGTTTGAGAGAACGGGCTCTAGCTGCCCCAGAGAATGAGCAGAGGGGAAATGACACCTGCCCAGAAAGGGATCATCCCTTCCAAAGGCTTCTCTGTTCATTTATTGTATTTCTAAGCCTGAGTACTCTGTGATAGGCTTAAAAACTGGATATTTAGAAACTGTTCCCTTTAGGGGGAAGGTGCGGGGGTAAGGATGGATCTAACACTTCTCTCCATTTGTCTTTCTTCAGTTTTGAAAGATGTAAATGTTTACATATTTAAAACAGCAAGTAACACCAGAAAAGGGGAAAAAAAAACCCACATCTTAAAATCAAGAACAAACAGAAACAAATGAAGACCTTAAAATGTGTATAAAAATATCAGCAACATAACTACACAGAGAAAAGTATTTATTTTAAGGGCTTTTAAACATAGTTCTCTGATGTTACATTTTTAGTGGGATGTGCTCTAAAGACAAAAAAAAGACGCAAAAATTTTCCACTTCACTCTATCATTTATGGTTAGTGTTGGCATTACAGTTTTAAAATAGTTTTGTATATATTGTGAAATAAAACAAATGAGTTAACTTGTTACTATTTTGGGGAGTCAAGATTCTCAGTGTAAGAAAAATAGATACAAATATAAAAGAGCTAAAAAATGCTGTAATATTCAGTGTTACATTGAACTGTAAGTGGATATTTTAAAAAATGGGTGGCTATTATCTCTCTGAGGCAGCTTTTGGAAACCGAGTATGATTTGACCATTTTAGGAATCCCAAGCTTTTCAATAATGTGATTTTATGTTTCTTTCTGATAACGGTCTTCATATGTTATTTCCATTGATTTTTTTTCTTTTGCTTTTGTCATGGTTCATGTTTAATGAGATGCTGAATTTCCTTCTGGAGACTTTAAATAAATAATGGGTATTGGGAAAGAGGAAAGGAAATAGCACAAGGCAGAGAATCTTCTGGTCTCCCTTTGTTTTGTTTTATTGAGATTTTTTACTTATTCATTTGAGAGAGCATGAGCAGGCAGGGAAAAGGCAGAGGGAGAGCGAGAAGCAGGCTCCCACTGAGCAGGGAGCCCGACATGGGGCTCAATCCCAGGACCCCGGGATCATGACCTGAGCTAACAGTGAAGCCTTCTCAGCTGCCGTAGATCTACACAGCTATCTATTTTCACTTCTGAAATAGTGGGCTTTGGGACTGACAGTTTAATCCACGTGTCCCATTTCTCTGTGAACTCCGCTCGTTCAGTCATTAGGCACCAACTGTGTGCACATCGTGCCGTGCCCTGGAGATAGGTGACTAAGAAACAACCACCATCCCCAAGTAAAGTCATGGTCTAGCAGGGGAAGAGAAACGGGCACACATCAGAGGTATGTGATGCGTGAAAGGTGAAGCCAGCAGCATGCAAAACCTCCGTGGTCATCTGGAGGAGGGAGCGACCATCGATTTTGCTTCCGTGCATAAAGCAAGGAAAAGACGGGTCCTGGCCCCATCTTAAAATGGCTTGTATAAAGGACCTGGGTAGTAGGAGTGTGAAACCTATTTGGGGATCATGATCACAGGCTCTGTGGATAACCAGATTCTTGTGCACTGTGACCAGGCAAAATACGGGCCAGAGGGAAATCCAAGACCAAATGTGTCCACTCCTGGATTTTTGCCTAGAGCTGACCTTGACTGCACGGATCCATCCCCATCTCCCTCTCTCTCAGGTTCAAAGACCTGTCCTATGGAAGGCAGCTGTAGTTGGCACTTCATTTGCACTTAGGAATGTTCACGTAAACAGTGGTCAGGATTTGCTCAAATCTGCTGTACAAAACGTTGCCCTTGCCCAAGGCGTTCCACTCCCCCCAAAATGCCATTGTTGGTGCGCACAGAGGTCACGGTGTCCCCGCTGACCTGGGACACACATTCCAGCGGTGGGAATGAGCCCTTTTCCAGCAATAAGTGAAGAATGGATAGGTGTGCTTTTAAACCTGAGGTTACATCCTGTGCCCTTTGTACATCATGGCCCTTGGCCCTCAGGGTGACAGATTAGCCAGGAGATTGAGAATAAGCGTGTAACAAAAGCCGCAAACACAGTTTTATTTTGTCCAGACTAGCTGTACTCAGGATCACCTACCTTACGAACAGTTCCACCAAACTCAGGATGAAAGGGGGTGAGAAAATTTGGTGTCAGATAGCATGCAGATTACATGAAGCTTTAAGAATTCTGCTCCTGTGGATTAGTAGACGTACTCCAAGATGGACAATAGTTTTTCGGTTTCAACTCACAGGGGCCCTAGAACACTGATGGGGTTTACTCTGTTCAAGGAGGTGCGTGTGGTGGTCTTAAAACCCCGGGGAAGACTTTTCATCATTCACTGCCTGTCCTTGGGCTGTAGGTCTATGTCAAGGAGCTGGAAGGGCACAGCTGAAGGGGCAGACTCATCGGCTGCCAGCACAAGTCTTCTGCGGTGAATCGCCGGACTGGGGAACATGGCGAGTTTAGGGGAAGGCGGACTGGAGGCTCAGCCCAATCTGAAGGTTGAGGAAAAGCAGGTCCAAACCAAGTCCGCAGAAGGATGGAAAGGGTCTACACAGTGCAAAGGAGACAGCACGAAGCCACAGACGTGTTTATAAGGTGTTTCTGCCTAGAGATGGCAAAAGAGCCAGTGTGGACTCGCTTCATGCTTGAAGAAGGCCTTCAAAGCATATATTCATTGTCTTAAACACAAAAATGGGAAAAATGATCATCTTTACCATGTAAAACTTTTCTGATCTTTTCTCTCTCTTTTTTTACTTTTCAGTGTCATTTTCCTTTGTGTCTAGAACGATCTTGAATATAGCAATAGTGTTTCACCTGGAGTAACTGTCTTCTCTGTCTCCCCCCGCTGAGTGATCAAAACTAAATCCATGCAAAATCGCAGAGATACAGTGTGCTCATATCCTTATCTGTGGGAGTCACCCATGTTGAGACCCAGTTTGTCAAGTTTCACTGAACAATAAAATGATAATTTGCTTCTGTTTCTTGAAATCTTTTTATAGATTTTTTTAAATTTATTTGACAGAGAGATCACAAGTAGGCAGAGCGGGGGGAAGCAGGCCCCCTGCCAAACAGAGAGCCCAATGCGGGGCTCAATCCCAGGACCCCGAAATCATGACCCGAGCTGAAGGCAGAGGCTTAACCCACTGAGCCACTCAGGTGCCCCTGTTTCATGAAATCTTAAAGCTCCCTTGTTCTCTTGGCTTCCGTGTAGATGGTCATTTTTAACATTGTGGAAGGAAACCACGGTGGCCAAAATTTTGCTCTTGGTGCAATTATAAATAGCACTGGGAGAAGTTTTAAATGCATCCTTGTAGAGGAAATTGTTTTGAAGTCCAGAGCACAAGGCTCTTCTATCCCACTGCCTTCAAACACTGCCTGTGGTCAGTTTTCCTCCCCTCCTTGGGCTCTGAAACAACGCTGGCTTCCAAGAAGGGATCCACAAAAGAGGCAAAGGGACAGCTGGGCTGGGAAAAGGAGGAGGATAGAGAACCTAATGACCTTTTCTACTCCATCCTGGTTCCTTCGGCATTGATTTTTGTGCCTTTCCAGCCTCATCCTCCGGCGTGTTTTCTCAGAAACCCACCTCCCTCGACCACCCTGTCACCACCAGCAGTTAGAGGTTCTGCGAATCGAGCCCTGGCCAGCTCAGCTTGCCAGGAGTTGGCACCACTTACATCTTCGTGTGCTTTGGAGATTTTGAGCGTCTCCGAGTAACTCCCGAGGCTTGGGTGGTAGATTCTGTCAGCATCAGATCTTGATTCAGGACCATCTGTAACTGATCAGTGCAAAAGTTTCGAGCAAGAGAGTTCCTGGTGGCGGTGATGAGCTGTTTTCATAGGTTTTAACTGCCAGAGTTTGCCAGCCAGACAAAAGCACAAGAGGACTTCGAGTTGGGTGGAAGTCAAATGGAGGGAGCCGAGGTAGAGGGGAGAACCAACACGTCACTGTCCCCTCTTCCCCTCCCAAGCTCAGGATGAATTGAGACAAGATTCAGGAGTTAGCCAGATGGGGATCCAAAGAGCACCTTTATTACTGGTAAAATCTGGGTAAGGGCACATGACTTGTCTCTTGAGAACTTTTGAGCTTTTAATACTTCCTGCGCTTCATGAAACATGTTCTGGCAGAGCTTAGAGGCATCGGCATCCTTTTCAGAGGCTGGCCGCTTCGCTCAGGGCAGAAGAGACAGACAGACAGAACAGCGTAGCTGAGTGTGCTCAGTTCCTGGGATTGCCCTTGCCGGCCGGATCCCATCCTTCCCCCAATTGGCTCCCCCAGTGTTCCTCTGCGTGTTGTTTTGGTAACTTACTGGATTTAACATTTAGCAGTGACACCCCCACCCCCCCACCCCCCCCCGCCTCAGGGAAGGACTCAGCCGAGACGTTGTGGACCTCTTCCCGCCAAAGCTAACTTGAACTCTTCTCGGATAAATTTTACCCCCAGAAGGGTCTGAAATGAGTATAGAGAGTATTTTCATTAAACTGATACCAAGGTGCTTTGTGTTCTAGGCTACACATTCACCTCCTCTCCTAGTTCCCTGTGGAATTATTCCCAACCGTGTCGACAGGTGTGTGAGAAGCCCAAGCAGTAGCATAAAAATTACCTAAATATTAAAATGTCCCAACCTTTGAACCCACCTCTACCCCGTCATCACATTTCTAGGAAGAACTCTAAAACCCATGATCTAAAACCTCTTGGCTTTATAAACCGAATCAAAAGAAATGATAATTTCTTTCTTTTTTTTAAAAAAAGATTTTATTTATTTATTTGACAGAGAGAGAGAGAGAGATCACAAGTAGGCAGAGAGGCAGGCAGAGAGAGAGGAGGAAGCAGGCTCCCCGCTGAGCAGAGAGCCCGATGCGGGGCTCGATCCCACGACCCTGAGATCATGACCTGAGCCGAAGGCAGAGGCTTTAACCCACTGAGCCACCCAGGCACCCCAATGATAATCTCTAATTACGTAATAAATCCCAAAGCCTCCTTACCCAGCTTTAATTCTGCCTTGCTTGTGGGGGGAGTACGGATTTTCTTGTCTTTTATTAATGCTGCAGCCTGGCATGTTGCCTGGACTGGACGGGGCCCTGTCAGGACGCCAAACTTGAGTTCTTTCTACACCACTTCTTCTCCATCTCACTTGAGAGGTAGTAGTACTGGAAGGTAGTAGGAGACCCATTTATGGCGATTCCAGCCCTGATTCCGTGAGATTTCACTGTACAAATCTCCGAGCCCTGGAGTGGTGATACCTGCAGAAAATCGATGGATGTGGTCAGTCCTGAGCATTACTGTAGCTGGGAGAACACAGCCGTGTGTCCCTAGTGCCTCTACTCTCTGAGCTGAAACATTCTTGCCTTGAAAAGTCAGTTGTTTGTGTTGGTCGCAACTCCGGATTTCAGGTCTTAAGAAAATCTTCCAACTCTGGAAGGCCACTAAGAACATGAAGAGATGTTCTTCTAACTAATATGCAGAGAAATGGACATTTAAATCATATGCTACCCCTTGACACCGCTCCGATTGGCCAAAGTTAGGAAGTTGGGTCCTGTTAAGTGTGGCAAGGATGGGAAGAAATAGAAGCTTCACACATGGCAGGCGACTATTCGTTGTGGAGAGGGAGCTGGCATTGCTTGGTTACTTAGTGAAGCTAACACAGAACATGAGAGTATGCCCCAGCATTCCCTCTCCTGGCTATTTACTCCAGCAAAACTTCAACAAGTAGCCCTATGGCGGTGGTCGTCTCCGTGTCATGGGTGGTGGAAAGGAGTCCGAGATGATGTCCGTGTCACCGCTCCAGGAATGGACGAGTAGGATGTGGTAGTCACGTATGATGGAATATGATGTAGTTGCCGGAAGCAATAGATTATATTTGCTTCTATCCCTGTTACTGGATTTCAGGAAATAATGTGGCATAAGTCAGAACGAGGAAACAGTTTTGCACACAGTAACACTTTCCAAGGACACCTGTAGATCTAAATAAACTTATGAAGGGTATTACTCAAAGGATGTTCATTATGTGTGCTCAGCTAAGAGCCAGTGGGAGAGTGGGATGGAATGGGAGAAAAATACAGCACAAAGGGGGTGTTCGTGGATGTATGATGACAATATGGCATGGGCCAATTGAATTCCATTTCCTGCACTGAAAAGCGAGGGGTGGTTGAGGGGCATATTGATTGATTGATTGGTGTGCAGCAGCAACTTTTAACTTGGTTAGTGTCATTGACCTCCTGGGTAGGTGATTTAAGGGATTCTAGGCAGCCCTAACATATGTCAGAAAACCTCAATTATTGAAACCACACCATACCATTAGAGCCAATCGTCTGACAGTATGATAGATTGAAAAGAGCGTGGACTGTAGAGTCAAGCAGACCTGGGTCTGATTTTCAGGTCTGTTGTTTAATACCTCTGGGACCTTGGGAAAATAATTTTGAGCCCTTACTTCCTTATCTGCCCATAGGGGATAACAATGAATAAGCTTTGAGTATTTGCACAATATATAACGTGCCTGGTAATAAGGGTACTTAATAAATACTTGCTTCCTTTTCCTTGTCTGTCTCCCTTTCTGTTCCCACATTCTTTTTATCATTAGGCTTTGTTGACAGCCAACCTCTAGAACTTCTTGGGAAGGGAAATGAATTTGACTAGCATCTTTTGTGGACTTAGGAGGTACTAAATTCTCAGAGCTGTCCAATAAAAACAGAATGGAAGCAACATGTAACTTAAAATATTCAGTAGGCACATTAAAAAAGTAAAAAGAAGCCGGTGAAATTAATTTTAATTGTTTGCTCAAGCCCAGTTATTCAAAATATTGTCATTTCAGCACATAGTCCGGGGAAGTTTATAATGGGATATTTTGCATTTTTGTACTAAGTCTTTGCAATCCAGTGCCCATTTTTACACTTAGAGCACATCTTGGTTCCCACTGAGCACAGCTGACGTGCTCAGTAGCCTCATGATTAGCGGCAACTGTACCAGACGGCGACGTTCTGAGTGCTTTACGTGTATCAGTTTTTTCCCTCCGGATTTCTCGGGGGGGGGTTAATATTTTATTTTTTTATTTCTTTCTACCAATTTAACTTGGGTTCTCTGGAAAACAGAGCCCAGGGCAGGTCTTCCATACAGTCCCAGGGCAGTGAATGGACTGTCACCTGGCCACTTGAGGCAGCCTCCGAGGAGGGCACAGACCGCATCCAGTGGCTCGGCTCTTTGTTCCAGGCTGTGTGTGGATCCAGAGCCTCAGTCGGTCTGTCGGATCAAGCCCAGGAGCTCTGGAACTGTTGTGGTTCCCAGCACGGTGGGGGCAGTCAGCCAGGAGGAGACCAAGGGCTCGGAGCTGGTGAGGCCGAGAGACCCTGAGGAGGCCTGTGTTGTGTGATTGAACCTGGATTCTCACAACAACATAACGAGAGCGGGAACTGAGGCACAGCGAGAGTAGCTATGCATCTAGTGAGTGACAGAGCTGGCATTCTGACCGGGTGTCTGGCTCCATGGTTTGTGCTCTAAACCACAAGCTCATGGGCCCATGCCGGTCTGGCACAACCCAGCATAAATCAGATTTTCTGCCAAGAACAGCTTTTTATCTGTGGAAACTTGAAAGACTGGGAGGCCTAAGAGGAGAGGTGGATCATTGAAGGGTTCAGAAGAGATTCTTGACCCACCAGTGATTTTGCTACGGAACTGACCACTTCCTACTTGCCCAACTTGGCAGGGGGAGCACGGGGGGTGGGGTAAGTACCCCCTTCCTTGGGTCTCAGCCCTTTAGTTGATTTGGTCAATTCTTTAATTTCTCAGAGCTGTTGCTGATTAGTAGGGGACCTCTTTTGTTTGTGGAGCGAGGGGAGGCCATTTTCAATACTCTCGGATCCTGTTTGAATACTTCCTTTATTTAGATGGGTTGGTGTAGGAAGTTTGGGGATTTGGAAGTTGATCAAGGAAGAGACAGGTTCGTGAGACGTAGTAACACACAAGCTTTGTTTGGGTGATGCACGGACGAGGTTGATGAGAAGGGAGGTCCCCTACAGTTGGAGACCTTCCAGAGACGGTGGCACGAGGCCACACTCAGAAGGGGAATGGGGCAAGAGACTTCCTGGGAGAGTCGGGGAGATCAGAGAGGGGGCTTACCTGCCTAGATGATGTCGCTCAGCAACAAGGTAGAGGACCTCCAGGACAGAGCTCCAAAGGGCAGCAGCATTTTGGGGAAATTTCTAGCTGCAGGGTGTCGTTTGTTGCTGGGAGACAGTGACAGTGGGTGTGATTTCGTAGAGTGTTTTTGGTAGGTGGTCTCTAAGTGACTAAAAATATGTTTATTTGGAACATAGTTAAAGCAATTGGATGTAGGAGAATTTGAGTTGGCCTCAGCTCAACAACGTAAGGGCCCACTCCGGCCCATTTATGTAATAGTTGGACAGGAGACTCGCCATTCATTCACCTTCCTCATTGCCATAGTGGTGTAATTAGGCTGTGAATGAAGTTCTTAGGGCAGCAAGAGTTTAGAGTTTGTGAAACTATGAGATGCTTTTCAGAGCCACCCAAGACCTACTCTTCCTTTTTCTCCTGTTGGAGTCAGAGTATCAGGCAGCAGGAAGCAGGTGAGATCAGCTCTTCAGCTCTCCCACTGCTTGGTAGAGGAGAAGGCTGCAGCCCACCTCGGTGAAAGTCTTTTCCAAGGTCACACAGCTCCTTGTGGAAGGAATGCAGGCCCAGACTCAGGTCTCCTGAGTTTTGGCCCATTTTATTTGCACAGCACCTCGGCCTTGCTGTGCCGTTCAGCCCTGGTGCATGAACTTGCTGAGTGCGTCTCTTTCCAGTTTCCAAATGTCTTGTCTCTTTTTCCTGGAAGGAAGCTTCAGAAAATACTTTTCTCTCTTTCTACACGAAAAGGGTACCTTCAGGCACGTGTCTGTCCAAGCAGACACTCCTTCCTGGGTCAGAATGTCCCGTAAATGGTCACGTAGGAGAAGCCCTGTGCCATAATAAATTCCCCCCTTAATCATATCTGCACAGATGTATCCGTCCTAGTGCTCTGTGAAGTCTTATCTTTGCCAAATAGCTTCCCATCTTGATACACTTTCTTGCAAGAATCCTTAAAAACATCTTAGTAAATACCAAATGTAACTTAACAGAGATTAAAAATATTATAAAGCCCTGTGAGGAATATTCTAACATCAGTTAATTCTCTGACTCAGCCTTGGAACACATTACCCATGGATAGGAGGCAAGGGATAGGAAGGCTCCCTCTTGGCATATTTGAGGGTCACTGTGGTTTTATTGTACCGTTGCTTTTGCAAAATTATGGATGGGTCATTCATATAAGGGGTGGGTATTTGTTCTTCCTCTGGTTTTAATTTTCTGAAAAGTTAAAACATCTCTAGCCCAACTTCAGGCAGTAATGCTGACTCAAAGAGAGAAGTCCAAGTTCAGTATCAGAGTTAACATGCCTCTGCTTAAATGTCGGGACCTCGAGTCCTATGAGCATCTTTATTCCCTTCTTCTTTAGCTCTTCTTTCCTCACTAGCCCTCTCCTAAACAGAAGGTGTTACTGTTACTGTTGACAGCAGGGCTGGTCAAGATAAGATGCTGTAGACCCGGACTGAAGGATACTTTGTCCAATTGGATGCAGTTGGATGTAGGAGAATTTGAGTTGGCTTCAGCTTAACAACATAGGGGCCATCGGTCAGCTGGACAGCTTGATGCTCAAGATTTCCTGAAATCCTTTATGGTTGATCGAAGTTAAAAATGTTGTCTGGTTCTCTCTCTCACCCCATACAGAGTTGTTGGCGTTTTGCCGAAGGGTTCGTTGTTTCTTTAGGTAGCACCTCATGTATATGTCAAAATATGATTACCAAGTTTTAATCCTCCCGCAATACCTTTGGCACTGAGGATGGAAACTAATCTTTCCCACTCCTTATCAGAATTCTTTAAAATAATCAAGAACTCAGAAATCCAAGCGCTTTGGATTGGGGACAGAAGACTTACCATTGCATTGAAGGGCATCAGCTTGTTATTATTATTATTATTGTTATTATTATTCTGAGCAATGAGATTGGAACTTTGCTTCAAATAATGTGGTAAATGTACTTTTCACTTCCTTGATGCATTAAGATCTCCTAGAGCAATACTAAGGTATGGTTCTCCACTTGGGGGCCAAGGAGTCTGGCAGTGAGTTTCTTGAGTGTGTGTGTGAAGGTGTTAATGGTAGAGAAAAGGGGTCTATGCTGATGGTTTTTTTCCCCTGTGCAAAGCCCAGCACACCATGAGAGTAGGATGAAGAGATTGGGAAGCCTGGTGGCAAGTGTAATAGATTATGCCAAGAACTCCTTATGGAATAGATTTTCCTCTGTTAGGGGCTCTTGTGCTAATTAGTGAAGTTTTCTTCATTAAGTCTCTTCCTTGTGATTGACAGATAACTTACCTGAAATAGACCCAAGAAGGTAATCATCAGAAAAAGATAAGGCAACTGGGACAGTTGATGAACCATCCATAAAAAGATACCAGTTTAGCTCATGATCTCCTACCTCATAGCAAAATAAATTCAGCATAAAGAATTAAACGTTAAAAATTGAAACATGTAGGAAGACATGATCTTTGGATGGGGAAAGACTTTCTAAGTTTAAAAGCATCAGAAGGAGAAGACTGATAGCTCTGACCCATGTTAGAACTGCTATAAGTGAAATTAAAGTCAAAAACAAACTGGGAGATTTTTTAAAAAGATTTTATTTATTTGACACACAGAGAGATCACAAGTAGGTGGAGAGGCAGGCAGAGGTGGGGAGGAGCAGGCTCCCTGCTGAGCAGAGAGCCCGACTCGGGGCTCGATCCCAGGACCCTGAGATCACGACCTGAGCTGAAGGCAGAGGCTTAACCCACTGAGCCACCCAGGCACCCCAAACTGGGAGATTTTTATAGTAAATATTATTAAAGTCTAGTAGCCTTAATTTATTTTTTTTTAAAAACCTTTCATATAAATTGATGAGAAGAACCTAACTCCCTTAACGCCCCCCTCCCCTGCCATCATTCTCGGCTCCCACTCAGTCATAGTCACAGAAGATTTGTCTGCACATGTTGTGTCCACTCCCCAGCATCCTCGGTACTCTCAGCCTGGTGTCCAGCCCCATCAGTGCCTAGAGTCACCACTGACTTCCATGTCATCAAACCCAGATCATCTTTTCTTTTCACGTTGACTCTTCCTCTCCGTGGGTTGACTGCTTCCTCCTTCTCCACACCCTCTTTCCTCTCTTTGATCTCTGAGATGATGGGTCCTTTTGTCTCCAGGTGCACCTTGCTCTTTCCATTTCCTTTCCCAGGTAGGTCCCTTTCCTCTACCAGACCCCTACATGTTCAAGTTCCCTGGATCTCAGTCCTGAGTCCTCTTTCGTTGCACATGCTCTCTGTAGATGATCTTGTCTGTCCCATGGATGCAGATGCCATTTGTAGTCTTACAACCCCCACACTGATATTCACCGCAGAAGACTTACCTCTGAGCTCTGTGTACTCATTTATTCAACTACCTCCTTGACATCCCTTTTTCATGTTCCCAGGCCTGTCCCCTGTAAAATAGCAGAAGTTGAATTCTTGTTCCTCCTATTCTCACATGTCTTGACAGCCAACCAATGAAAACTCCTTTCCCTTCCAGTCTTTTCCATCTTAATAAATGGATGGCACTCACTGCTCAAAGAAGAAGCATGGTGGGCATCCTTATTCCTTCTCCTCCCCAACCCACATCCAGTCCATTTGCAAAACCTCTCTATTTCTACAATATATTTTAAATTTGTCTACGTTACTCCTATCCCTTGTCCAGTCCTGGACAGACCCACTGTAGCTGCCTCTTCAGGGGTCTCCTCTCTCCTGTTCTTACTCCCTTCCAATTCTCCAAATTATGGCTCAAGACACCTAAGATAAAAATTGGATCAGTGTGTTCCTATCATACTTTTATTTCCTGTAGTACTTTTAAAGAAATCCCAGATATCTTACAATGGTGTCTTTTCTGATTCTGAACTCATCTCTGTGTCTGCATATCACTCTCCTCTTACTGCCTTAAGGCCTTTGCACAGGCCATACTCCTTTCTCTGACTGGAAACCTTTTACCCTCCATTCTGTTCATTTAAGGCCTTCCATTACTCTCCTGATTTTCTTCTCTCTCCACCCTATTTATTTCTTTTATAACAGTGTGATTTTATATTTGTTTGTTCCATTGTCTTCCTCACTAGAAAGGAAATGCAACAAGGCCTGAGCAGATCTGTTACTCAACAATGTACATATCCAGTGACTAACACACTACATGCTCTCAATCAGTATGTCTTTTTTTTTAAGATCTTATTTATTTGACAGACAGAGATCACAAGTAGGCAGAGAGGCAGGCAGAGGGGGGGAGGTGGGAAGCAGGCTCCTCGCTGAGCAGAGAGCCCGATGCAGGGCTCGATCCCAGAACCCTGAGATCATGACCTGAGCCACCCAGGCACCCAGGTCAGTATATCTTGAATGAGGGAACTAATAAATGAGTGGAAACTTAGCTGGGAATGAGCAGATATTTTATGAAATGGGATATGCAAATGGCCTAATTAATACAGAAGAAGCAGCTAGAATAGTGCCTGATGTATATCTAAGCCCTTACATATTTAGCTATTGTTATTTTTTAAAGATTTTATTTATTTGACATAGAGAGAGAGCACACACAAGCCAGGGTAGTGGCAGAGGGAGAGAGAGCAGCAGACTCCCTGCTGAGCAGGGAGATCAATCCAGGGCTGGATCCCAGAACCCTGGGAGCATGACCCGAGCCAAAGGCAGACGCTTAACTGACTGAGCCACCCAGGCGCCTGGCTGTTGTTATTCTTATATTAATAATACTTACTAGTACTATCACCCAAAGTTATAGCAACATCAAAAGAGCAAAGAGATAACAATTCTGCTTCTTAAATTAGCTAAAATTTAAAATATAAGACAGTCAACATTTTGATGAAATGGGCACTTTTTACAGGTAGTTAGTTACCAAGTGATTTGATAAAAAAAAAAAAAA
>RCUC01079717.1:0-13695 GCA_003697995.1 Taxidea taxus jeffersonii
CCAAACGCACTGAACATACAACACTGAAGGTGAACCCTAGTGTAAGCTGCGGACTCTGCGTGATAATGATGTGTCTCTGTCGGCTCATCAGCTGTAGCAAATGTACCACTAGAGTGGGTGGGGGACGTTGGTAATGGGGAGGGGGCTGTGCATGTGTGTGGGCTGGAGGCATACGGGAACTCTCTGTACCTGTTGTTCAATTTTGCTATAAACCTAAAACGGCTCTCAAAAATAAAGTCTTAAAAAAACACCGCTCTTGGCCATCAAAGGCTTTGGGAGAAAAAAAACAACAACAAAAAACGTGTGGTTATACCAGGCAGGGTTTTCAGACAATCCCATTATGAACCCAATGCGCTTTAAGTAAATATCACATTCCTAGATTTTCTTCCTCTGATCTTCAAACGATTGCCTGAATGAGTTGAAATCTATAGGCCTTAAATTAAAAGAAGGATGATACAATTTGGTTATAAGGTAGTTGTTTGAATTTCAGTACAAAGGCAGGGATTGAAAAAGGTGTGAAACGTGATTGGCTTTTAGCACAGATGTGAAGGTCTTGGCGGGTGGGTGACCCAGGAGCGGCCCAGCCCCTTACTGTCTGGCAGCTGCAGAGAAGATCCGTCAATAGGGTCAACAGGCCCCAAAGAGAAGGGGACCCCTGATGACTCTTCTGCGATGCAAATGAGGTAGTGACACATCGTTTCCATCATTGCTGGCAGGTAGGGCAGGACCTGTGGAAGGAATTGTGCCTTTTCCCCAGAATGAGGCTGAGCCAGCTCCCCAGAGACCCTCACATTGTGAAGTCAAGGCCCACCATCAAGGAGGATCACACTGGGTCTGGGATGTTGAGAGCTATGGCCCTTTACTCTGCCCCTTGTGGCTGTGGCCGTAGGGGTGGCTGGGAGATGTCATGAACACTTGCTTTCCTTTTAGGCATCCTGGCAAGTCTGTGTTCTCTGGATGAAAGACCCATTCTTTAGAGAGAATCTTCTCTCAGTTTCCCCTTTGGAAATAGGAACTTTTTCTTCACACAGACAACATTATGTATATCTATACTCAGAATTTTTTAAAGAAAATCAAACTAGTTGATTTGTAACATCAAAATACAGAGAACATGAATCTTGGAACACTGAAAAAATTAAATTAAATTAAAAAATTAAAATTCCATGTTTGAACTCCAAAAAAAAAAAAAATTACAGGGAGCATGTTCCCAGTTTTGGCCCTAAGTGCATCAGGCTAATTTTGCATTCCTGCCTTTGATCCCCAATTCCCTGGCCTCTTATGTGTGTTAGGCAAAGCCATCGGAACTGTTGCTTAATTAACCATCGGATTTCTCAGCAGGGAATCCAGGGTTCCTATTTCAGGAGCATCCGATTTCAGAATCAGCTCCTGCTTTTAAATAAACCAGTGCAGAGGTGCCTGGGGTGGCTCCGTCCTCTAGGCCTCCAATTCTTTGTTTCAGATCAGGTCACCATCTCAGAGGGATGAGATGGGCCATGAGGGCTCGGTGCTCAGCATGGAGTCTGCTTGAGATTCCCTCTCCTTCTCTCTCTCCCCCTGCCTCTCCCCTGTCCCCCACCTCACCCGCCTTGATCATGTGATCTCTGTCTCTAAAGGAAATAAGTCTTTAAACAAACCAGTGCACAGAAACAAAGACAGTGCTGTGTGCTTACATTCCATCTCCTCTTTCTGAGCAACAAGAGGTGTGAGTGTGTGTGTTTGAATGTTTCCCATAGTAAAGGACACATGCCCACAAGATACTGATGATTCTCAGATTATTTTAGGTGAGATTAAATATTATTAAAACCTATAATACAATTATCATAACTCTCTGTCTCCCGTGATCCTTGTGATCGCACCAAAGAGAAAGTTTCGTTTTGGTGCTACTGTATCTTTAATGTCCAAGCATTAGCTAATCTCATCTTTGAATAAAGAAAAGAAGGCATCAGGTTCAGAGCCTGACTCAGAGCACAGAATATAGCTAGAATTTAATAACATTGTTTTGTTTTTATTTTTAGGTAGCTTCTTTTTATAACATGGTTCTTCATTGTCAAGAATGACATAAAGCTTCCTTCTAAGATAAATAAAGTGAAATGGAAAAGTTTATAGAAAAGGAATAGAAAAAATAGTCCTTGGACAAGACAAAAAAAAAAAACACAAGCATTTTATTTGATGTACACATAGTTCTTGCCATGTGCCAAGCACGATTCCAAATTTTTCACAAACATTAACTCGCCTATCCTAGGGATAAGCCTGATGGATGGTGAAACTTACACAAAGTCACAGAGCTGGTGCTTGGCAGGGCCTGGAACAGGCACTCAGAGGGGACAGTAGCTCTCTGGAGTGCTGGGGAGGTGCTGGGTTGAGCCTTGGGTTATCAGGATGATATCCAGATCTCCATCATTGCCCTCCATTTAAGTTGCTCCCATCCAAGGACAGATGCAGGCTCTCCTTATGATTTGACTCAATAAATTCTAGCTTCTGCCAGGCCGTTAAAGGGTTAAAAAGCACATTTGGGGGCAAAATGCTTGGCCAATCCCCCAAGTTCCCTGCAGTAATTCTCAGTGCTCTTCCTGCCTCTCCTCTTTGCTGTGTTGAAACATTCCCCATGGCTGTGCCCCCACCCCCTCAGCTGTTTTCAGTTCTCTTGAAGACTTGTTTTCCTTGCTCTCCCTGGGAGAGAGACACAAGATGGCTCAACGATTTTAAGCCTGATTTCTTAAAAGACCCCCGCTATTTTACTAAAAATAATAACAATAAAATATGTTAAAACAACTAGAGCGTTAGATTCTTCATGATACAAAAATATTTCTGTAGATCTCTCTCTCTCTCCCTTACTTTCTCTCTTCCTTTATTATACTCTCCTCCAACTAGAATATAAGATACAACCTAAAAAAGAGGCAAAAACTGTTTGTGCCTAGATAAATCTGCTTAAGCAAAGAACCAAAATAACTTGTCAACTTCTACTACGCCTGGTAATCCTGTTTCATCATGGTAAAGCTTTGTTAGGAAAGACTCAGTCTCATTGGAGATAATAATTTCATTTTCTGTGCAGGGGCAGGTACAGAAAACAAAATTAAAGGAAGCTGACTTCACATGTGTATTCTAGAGGATTATTTGCATACTATGTGATGGAGTCTCCTGTCACTGGAGAAATCTGATGAAAATGCTAATTCAAGTCCTGAGAGATATAAATTCAAACAAGATGAAGTTGCCAGTAAGGCTACTCACCGAACAAGTCCAGGAACTGCCTATTAGAGCAGCAGAGTGGCAATGGCTCTCATCATGCCTGCCATTCTGAAATGGTTGGTCATTTCCCCACACTTCATTTGATGCCAAGCACATTCATCCGCTGGCCGCTGAGCTCCCAATAGCCTTCTGAACCCCACCTGAGCCCAGAGAACTCAGGTGTGTGAACCCAGAACCTCTGCTATTTTGTGCAGAGAAACAACATCCATCAGAGAAAATTGTACTGCTATTTTGGGAGCAGAAAGAAAATGGGATGTGGAAAGATATGCTAACTAGACAAGAGTTGGCTAAAACCATGACAGTGAATAAAAGGACAGCAGTTCCAGACAAATCCAATAAAATATTTTTAAAATAAGTGATTAAAAAATAAATAAAGAATGACTCAGGTGGACGTTTGTCAAGTGCTTTCACATAAGTTATATAATTTTGTCCCATCAGTAACTTTTCAAATTTTTTTATTTTTAAGTAACCTCCGCACCCAGCGAGGGGCTCAAACTCACAGTCCCGAGAGTCACACACTCCACCAACTGAGCCAGCCTATCATTAACCATTTCTCTGTGCCAAGAGTTGTGGTTGGCACCAGGGCTCTGAAGAAGAGAAGACCTGGTCTGTGTCTGGTCCTACAGACTAGTGTAGGATGAGGGCTGGGACAGAGAGACCCATAAGCAATTATAAAGCTCTAAGTGCAGAGCACTGGGGAGAACAGAGGAGGGAATGGCTAGCTCATCTTGGAGGCCAACGAGATATAGAGTCTGGTAAGGCTTTCCTTAGAAAGTGACATGTAATCTAAGCCTTGAAGGATGCCCAGAGCTTTTGTCCAGACAAATATGGACAAGGACTCTTCTAGATTTGAAGGCTATATTGGTGGGAAAAAAAAATGTCCCTGCCTTCATACAGCTTATATTCTAGCTGGGGGAAAGATATAAAAAATACACACCTGTATCATATGTCAGGTGCTGATGAGCACTATGGGGAAAAATCAGGGTAAAGGAAATGGAGAGTGATGGAGGGACGGAGTAGTCATTATTTTCAGCAAGGTGCTTAAGGAAAGGTTATCTGAAAGAGTGATATTTGAATAAACCTGAGGAAGGTAAGAAGCAAGCCATAGAGCTATCTAGGAAATAGGGGATGAAGATATCCCAGGAAGATGAACCAGCAAGTGCAAAGGCCCTGAGGTAGGAGCTTATTAGTATGTTCAATAAACAGCAAGGGGGGGAGTGTGGCTAAAATGTAGAGAGAGAGGTAAGGGTGGCATGACGTGGAGTCAGAGATCTGATGGGGGCCAGACTGAGGAGGACCTTGTAGACCATTAAACAGATTTTGGTTTTTACTCTGAGTAAAGTAAAAAGCTGCCAGAGGGCTTTGAGCAGTGTGAGTGATTTGACCTACATTTTTCAAAGATCATTCTCGATTCTGAATGAAGTATAGACTATAGAGGAGGAAGTATAGGTACAGCCATGAAATCTATTAATACATACAAAAGACAAGAGTGGCTTAGGCCAAAATGGTAGTGACAGAGGTGGGGAACATGATTAGCTTCTGCATAGATTTGGAAGGAAAAGCCTGCAGGGTTTGTTCATAGATTAGATATGGTATGCAAGAAAGATGGAAAGTTGTCAGTAACCATGGCTGGAACTTGGCAAGGTGAATGTAAGAAAAGGAAATAAGAGCAAAAGAGCCAAGGTTATACGCAAGGTAGCAATTATAAGATGATCTCTACAGAATTGAAGCTGATAGAAGGGAAAGTGATGATATGAGGGGCAAGAGGAGCAGTGAAAAGATGATCAGGACAAGGTACTGTAGGTCCCAATGGCTTGAATAATTGTTGGATTCAGGGCATTTGAGGACAGAAATATGAAGATCGGAGATTATGATCTGAATAGAATTAGACAGAGGGGATGCAAGTACAGATATTGATGAGTTCAGGGTATGGCCTTGGGAATGGGAAGCTGAGGCAGAGCAGAGGGCAAGGTCACTGGACAAGACTAGGGTGAGAGGCTGAGAGCTCAGGATTCTGCAGAGCCATCCATGCAGACATTGAAATCACCAGGCATTAGGAGAAGCAGGGTTGGAGAGAATAGTGGTGAGCCAGGGTCTAAATCTTCAAGGAATGAAGAGGAATGTCCTTGGGTTTGGGAGGTGGCCTATAAATTATTCCAACAAAGAGCACTAGCAGGTACTTTAAATCTGAAGTCATAAAGTTTAAGCAGGAAGATTTTAGGAAGGAGAGAGAAATAGTGATATAGAATGCCACTATAGTGGTACAGTGCAATGGAAGATATTATGGATAGGAAAAAGCTGTCACTAATGGGGCAGTTAGAGAAATAGCTACTTGAATGTGAAACAGGTTTCCATCAGGCATGAAACCTGAGAGAAGAGAGTTGAAGATGGAGGGGATTGTGATGAGTTCCAAGAGCATGGTGGATGGATTTTAGGATTTGGGAGGAAGGAGAGGTGGTGTCAAACTAGAGGCAATGTACAGCCATAGGACATGAGAGGGCCAATGAGGAGGAAGGATATGTGTCTCAATCTGCCAGAAGTGGCCAATAGAGCTAGGGAGAAGGACACAGTGGATCTTGACCATCCTCAAGACAGATAACCGTTCTGAGGTTGTAAGTGGTCGTGGGGAGAAAGGGGAGAGATGTGAATTTTTCCAGGTTCACACAAAGCTCTAAAGCATGTCTTCATGAAAACAGCCTGAAAGCTAGGCATTAGGAGCTCTCCGCAAGATATAGTGGATCACTGCAGGACTATGAGGGAAATGAGTTCAGTGCAGAGAGAACATGGTGTCCAACAACATGCAAGTGTGCACAAGCACAGTGTGCATGGGGAGCCCCGTGTAGGTTGATGTGGTTGGTGCACAGAATTAACATGGGGACTACAGAGAGACAAGAGTTACAATGTACACAAAGTTCTCATTAGGAGACACCTTGTACACCATGTAAGGAGTTCATCCTACCCAGTAGATATGAGGAGCCATTGAAGGATCCCAAGCAGGGGGAATGACCCTATCACATGTGCTTTGTGAAATAGAATGTTATTTTTTTTAATTTTTAAACTTTTATATTGTAGAATAGTTGAGACTTACTAAAAACCTGCAAAGATGGTACAGAGAGTTCCTGTGATTCCTGTATTCAAAATCTCTTCTTAACATCTTAATAAAGTGGGGCGCCTGGATGGCTCAGTGGGTTAAAGCCTCTGTCTTCAGCTCAGGTCATGATCCCAGGGTCCTGGGATCGAGCCCCACATCGGGCTCTCTGCTCAGTGGGGAGCCTGCTTCCTCCCCTCTCTCTCTGCCTGCCTCTCTGCCTACTTGTGATCTCTGACTGTGAAATAAATAAATAAAATCTTTTTAAAAATCTTAATAAAATATGTTACACTTGTCACAGCCAATGAACTGATATTGATAATTATTTTCAACTGAAGTCCATACTTTATTCAGATCTCCTTTGGTTGTTCAGAGTGTCTTCTGTACCAAGATCTCATACAGGATACCATATGTCATTTAGTTGTCATGTCTCCTTAGGCTCCTCTTGGCTATGACAGTTTCTCATGTGGTAATGGATTAGAGCTAGAAACATCAGAATGAACTCGTGTTTAGCTTAATGTAGCCACTGATGGATCCATACAGAAATATTTTAAAATATGTGTATATGCATGGGTTAGTATACATAAATATATTCTGTTGGCAGAAAGGACCTGTTAGAAACAATAACACCCTGGTAAGGACAAACACATCCCCTCCAATGGGAGGAGCCAGGGTTCTTTGAGGAGACGATAGATTCTAAGACTGGTGCATAAAGTGTACAAGATGAATCTGGAACACTTTGTAGTACCAAACAGTTTAGGAAGTGCTCCAGAAAAAAAAAAAGCCCATAATATTGAAGGGTATGTCAATAGGAAAAAAGAACCAAGTGGGAGAGGTTCCAATGACCAAGGTTTACTCCAAAAGTGAAGAAAAAAATGGCTCCCACCACCTACCATCCATTTCCTTAATTGCTAAATTCTCATATGCACATATAGTGGTTTTAGAATCACTAATGCATGCCCTGTCAGAAACAACATGAACAGCTGAAGAACACTGTGTATGTAGCCGCTTTGTCTTCAGTCTTACAGACTCTACTCATTTTCTGAATCACTTAGGCCATTACCTTTACCCCCACCCCTTCAGTGAGGTGGTTCTATACATTTTAATGAAGTTAGATTATTTTTTTTCCAGTTAGATTATTTTATCATGTTCTGCATTCCATCCTGGGATCCTCCAACTTCTAACATAATTTTTTAATACTTGCATATATTAAGGTCCATGAAGTTTTATGGGTTTTGACAAATTTGTAGTATCATGTATGCAGCACCAAAGTACTGTACAGAATAGTTTCACCACCCTAAAACAATTCCTGTGTCTCATCTAGTTAATGCTACCCCACCCAAACCTTGGTAACCCTGAATGGTTTATCACCTCTATGGTTTTGCTTTTTCTAAACTGCCACATCAATGGAATAATACAGTATGTGTTATTATTATTATTTTACTTATAAAAGTGCATTTGAGATGTATCCACGTCTTTGCATGGCTTAGTAGCTCATTTTTTAATTGTTGAATAAAATGCCATTATTTGGATGTAGCACACCTTAATTATCCATTTACCTATTTAAGGACACATGGATCGCTTAAAGCTTTTGACAATTTGGTAAAACTGCTATAAACATTGAGGTGCTGGTTTTGTGTGCATATCAGTTTTCAGATCCATTGAAAAAATGCCTGGGAGCATGATAGCTAGATAACCTATAACAATGATATTCAGTTTTCTGAGAAATTGCCAAACTGTCTTCCAAAATGACTGTGCCATCTTGCATTCCCACCAGTAATGAATGAGAATTCCTGTTGCTCCACATCTTTGTCAGCAATTGGTTTTGTCCATTTTTCAGATTTTAGCCATTCTAATAGGTATCTACTGGAATCTCATTTTTGTTTTGCCTTGCATTTTACTGATGAAAAATGATTTTGAGCATCTTTTCTTAGACTTATCTGCCATCCATGTTTCTCTTTTGGTGAGATTCTGTGTAGATCTTTTGCCCAGTTTTTAAATTAGGCTGTTTGTTTTCTTATTCTTGAGTTGTAAAAGTTCTTTGTATTATTTGGATGCAAGGCTTTTATCAGATATGTGTTTTGCAAATTTTTTCCCAGTCTGTGGTGTCATATTTTTATTCTCTTAACAGTATCTTTCCCAGGACAGAAGTTTTTTTTTTTAATTTTAATCAGTTTCAACCTATCAATCTTTCTTTCACAGATCACATTTTTGTTGTTGTATCTAAAAGCTCATCGCCAAAGCCAAAGTCACATAGACTTTCTTCTATATCTTCTGTATTTTCTTCTAGAAGTTTTGCATATTACATGAAGTAAAGTTTCCCAAACTGTATACATTTATTTCTTTTTCTTGTATTCCACTGGCTATGAGTTCCACTAGGATGTTGAATAAGAATGGGGAGAGAGGACATTCCTTCCATTGCTGCCAATCTTAGAGGGAAGAATCCAGTCCCTCATCATCAAGCATGATGTTACATGTCAGGTTTTTGTAGAAGTTCTGTATCAAGTTAAGGATGTCACCCTCAATTCTAAATTCTAAACACCCATCATGCATGGGTGTTGAATTTTGTCAAATTCGTCCTCTGCATCAATTTGATATGATTATATGATTTTTCTTCCTTTAGCCTGTTGATATGGTAGATTACATTGACTAATGTTTGATTCATGAGCCAATTTTCCATACCTGGAACAAATGCCATTTGGTATTGTGTATAGTTTTTTGTATACATTATTAGATTCAGATATGCTTTTGACATTGATCCTTATAGCATCAGTGTTCAAGGTAGATTGACAAGACTCATCTGGTCAAACTGGAGACCAGATGACTACTTGGAAGACTACTGGAATAATTTGGTTAAGAAATAGAAAGGAATCAAATTCCCTAGAGGTGACGAGAATTGAAAGAATGACCAGTTGAATTTAAGCCGTATTTGGAAGGTAGAATGGGCAAGATTTGGCAATAATGGAAGATGTGAGAAGAAATAGAGGAGAGTTGACTTCCTTTGATTTAAATTGACTTCCAGATTCATAGCTTGAGCAAGTGGGTAGTACCATTTACCAAGTCACATAAGACAGTATGAAATGGATTTGACAGGAAGGTGTAGAAATGCTGGACTTACCTCTAGGCATATTACCTACGGAGATGATGGCAAGACATCAGATGGAGATGCCCAGCCGGCATTTGGATCTACAGATTTAGAGCACAGGAGATGGGATGTGCTCAAGATACAGATCTGGGAGTCACCTGTGCAAGAATGGTTGAAGCAATGGGTGTGTACAAGGAAACAGGGAGATCATATATGAGCAATTACTAAGAATTCTCAAAATGTCCAACTCTTCAACGACATGTGAAGGTAAAAAGTCAATTCTTGCAAAGATGAAAAGAAACTGTCCAATCCTTTGCTTTTTCTACCCTCAGGCCTTATCCACTTCACTTCCTTACCCAACAGCAACTTCCTTCACTATATCCTTAAGAAAAATATTCCTGCCCTTTACTCATCTTAATCACCTTGGACAACAGGTCCATCTTTCCTGGCAGCAATCCCAGATTCAGCCACAAACTGGAAGCCATTGTAGCTGCAGGTTATAACTCACAGCTCCTTCTCCCTGGCTGAATGGCTGAGTTATTTATGAATCTCTCTGTGGAGTGTATGTTTTACTTTATATCGCACCTCTCTTGAAATGTCGGGCAACTCTTTGGTGACTTCCTGCCTTGTTGAATCATTAGCTCAGGATTGGTTTTGCAGCTACAGTGAAAGAGAGAGAAATTATTACATCTATGTCCTGAAATTAAGCAGACAATGACTCCTACTGGAAAATAAAGATGAGTATCGATTCAAGTCAACAGACTTTTATTTATTATTCACAAGAATATACCAACAGGCTTCCGGGGAGGTATGCTAGGGGAAAGAGACAGAGGGGTCATTTAGGGCCACCTCACAAAGTGTACAGGCAGCAGAGATCATTTTTCTGGGAGTGGAAAAATTGCTGTACTTAGAGTGTGTTTTCATTATATAAAGAAATGAACCTTTGGTTATGACAAAGAGAATTATCAGGGAAAAGTAGAAGGAGACAAAATAACTCTATTGAACCAGCATCTTGTCTAGTGACAGCCTAGAAAAAATGCTAAGTATGGTTTGGATTTTTTATTGCTCTTTTTGTTGGTTGTTTTTGTTTTTTAGTTTTCATTACTCTTGTTTTTTGATTCCTTCCACAGACCCAAAATCACTAATTCAAGACTTCTTACCATACTTGGAATTCTTAAATGTCAGGATTTTAAATAAGACAGAAAAGCTCACCAAATCCTCTTACTTAATCTATGTATTTATTTATTTATTTATTTAAGAGAGAGATCACAAGTAGGCAGAGCAGCAGGCGGGGGGGGGGGGGGGGGGGCGGAGCAGGCTCCCTGCCAAGCAGTGAGCCCAACGCGGGTCTTGATCCCAGGACCCTGAGATCATGACCTGGGCTGAAGGCAGAGGCTTAACCCACTGAGCCACCCAGGCACTCTTACTTGATCTAGATAGCATGTTTTCCTTTTAAAAATTCTTGTTAAGTCACCACCCATCTATTTTCTTCACTTTAGTCCCTCCCAATAAACAAGGAGAGAGGGAGAGGGGAGGAGTTGAGAGCTACAGAACTCACAAATATAATGTCGAGTGAAACAAGTCAGACACACACAAAGTGCATGCTATGTGTTTCCATGCATATAGAATACAAAAGTTGGCATGAGAATCCACACTGTTAGAATTTAGAATAATGATTTATCCTTTGCAGGGAATGTGACTGGTAGGGAGCAAAAGGGAGCTTTGCGGGTACCAGCAATGCTTCTGACACTGATCTGGATGCTGATTATAAGGATCAGTCCAGTTGGTGGAAATTCATTAATTTGCACCCTTATGCTATGTCAACTTTTCTACAAATACATTATACCTCATTAAAACTCATTAAAAGAAGGGAAATAACATTCATTTTCATGAAAACAGCTACATACAAATATTGTGGGAAATACTGATTTCCAACATTTAAGGAGTGGTCCCCATGTCCCAGGCACTGTTCTGAGTCCTTTGCTCAGTCAACAATTAACTCATTTTTATTCTCAAAAAACTAGTCTATGAGTCAAGTACTAAGGTTATCCCCATTTTATAGATGAAGAAAATGAAGCTTAGTAAGTCATCTGCCCAGCATCACACAGATAGAACATACTGGAGTCGGGATCTTAACTCAGGTTGTCTGGCTCCCAAACCTGCACTGTTAACCACCATGTCTTGTGTTGGAGGAGTGCAGACATTGGATCCAGAGTGGGGCACTTGAGTTGTTGTCCCAGGACACACTGTGACCACAGACAGGCATCTTCCCACCTTGGGCTTTACCTCCCCTATAAAATGAATAGGTTGAGGTCATTGGTCCCTGCCTGGGACTGCACTGCACATTGCAGGAAGTCTACCATTCCCAGCCCCCAGCCACTAGTGAGTGATTGTCGCTGATTGTCGCAATCAAGACAACACCACACATTTCTGGTCGTGTGGTCCCTAAGAGGGTGGCACAATCCTGGTAGAAAACCAGTAAGTTACATGACCTCTATGATCCCTTCCAGAGCCAACATTCTACTACCTAAACTCTGAAGGTCTATTGTGGAAACCTCCTGTGGCAGAGGCAGGGCTGCTATTTCTCAGCCCACCTCCCCCATTCTCTGGATGTGCACACAGTTGGTTGTAATTCCCATACTCACTTGCTGTTGGTTGTAAGCATGTACTTGAGTTATGGCCCAAATACATGAAGAGAAGTGATCTACACCAGCTCCTATGCTTGCAAGATTCGCTCTTGTTCCTCTGCTCTCTCTTCTCTACCCTCATCTGCTAGCAGGTGTTGGAGATGGCACCATACCCATCAGTCTGGGACCCACACTCCACTGGCAACTGAACTGTAAGCCAGCAAGAAAGAGGCATCTGGTGTGTTTGCCACTGAGGTTCCTCATAACATAACTGCCCTCATAACATGACAAATGGAGAGCAGGCAGTGGGGTCATGATCATGGAATTGACTGGTCTTACCATTATCTTGAAGCAGTTGGCCTCACACAGCAGTGGAAGATGAAGTCACAGTGTTAGCTGCCTGGCAACCCCTACAGGGCTGGGGCAAGGCTCTTTGGGGGGCTGTACAGGGTCTGAATCAGCACCCAACATATGGGGCTGTTTCTGACTTAGTGAAGATCCATGGGCACGGGCATCAAGCAACAGAAGTGACAGTGGCACCACTCATTACTAACCACTAGCAAATAAAGCCACATGCTTGCTTCCTGAGCCAAGCAACAATATAAATCAGTCCAACAGACACATCAATGAGCAAAGGAAGACCAGACACCAAACAGTGCAAACCATGTGATCCCATGTACATGAAGCTCAAAAGCAAGGTGCTAGAGGTCAGCACAGCAGTGACACCTGGAGGGACTTGAGAGAGGAAGGAGCACAAGAGGGTTTCCTGGTGTGTTGGAAATGCTCCTTTCCAATATCTGTAAGTGCATGTGCCCACGTATACATGCGCATATGCACACACACACACACACACACACACATCAGGTCTGAGTCCTCCAATTTCATGATGACGTCAGTGAGAGGGAAGGGCTGAGAGGCTGTTCCATAAACAGCTCTGCAGGAACAGTGATGTAAGGGTGGACAGTATGGCTGAGTGACCAGCCTGGATCCTTCTAGTCTACCTTCTCTGTAACTTCTCATGAGAAGCAGGTTTTATTTTGATCCCAAGAGAAACGATCTAACTGTTTTTCTTAACCTTTGAGAAGGACTGAATGATGTCGTTCAGCACAGGTTAATTGAAAGGGCAGCATCCGAGGGAATGGAACCCTCTGCCCAGGTTTCAGGTTACGAAGACCCAAGACTCTTCTGAGAGTCCCACCAGTTATTCCGCTTGTATTCCAACTGGAGATGCTGGCTGGGTGCTGGCAACCAGCCGGGGCCTCTGATGGGGCTGTGAGCAATTCATGCCCCTGCAGGGCTGCGAGGTCAGAAAGACTGAAACTCCGTGGATCTCTTTTGTTCACAAAAGGTAACACTCTGATAAGTGACTCTGCCACTGCTGGGGTCATATTAACAGGATGCTGAGCCAAGCCTATTTGTCAGGACTCACCAATGGTGATGATGTCCCGGAGCTTTCACTCCACATCATTTAACACTTGCCTGCATCTGCAGGGTAAGTCTTATCCATCCCTATTTTCCTGATGAGGAAAGTGGGGTTCAGAATGATCACGCAGCCTGTCCAAGGTCACTTAGCCAGTATTCTTGAAAGCGATATCCGGCCTTGTTTTTAGAAAGTGTGGCTCTGAGAACTGTCACTCCTTGGTTTCCAG
>ML095811.1:1846-15487 GCA_003697995.1 Taxidea taxus jeffersonii
TTTAAATAATAAATGTGCAAACAAATAAATGTGCTTCTTATGAAGTTGAACAAAAAAAAGCTAAACTTCCCTGACTACCTAATAGCATAAGTAAAACTTCAAACATACTAATCCTAGTTACAAACACAAAATCTTTGAGTTTGCAAGTTTCTGAAATTGAAGACAATATCTACCAATGGCACTATTAAATTTAAACAAGAAAAACAAGCAATTTCTAAAACAACTTTATAATAAAGTCTGTTGTAAAAAAAAAAAAAGTACTGGTATTCTACTAAAAGAAAACCCCACAGGGCTTACAGATCAAACATTAAAATTAATTTTTTTAAAGATTTTATTTACTTATTTGACAGAAATCACAAGCAGGCAGAGAGGCAGGCAGAGAGAGAGGGAGGAAGCAGGCTCCCTGCTGAGGAGAGAGCCCGATGCGATGCAGGGCTCGATCCCAGGACCTAGACCACAACCTGAGCCGAAGGCAGAGGCTTTAACCCACTGAGCCACCCAGGCGCCCCCATTAAAATTATTTTTACTGCGGCTTCCACTTGGGTTTTGAATATAAATGCAATTATCAAACTAGAACTTCAGTAATTTTCAATACAGAGAGAATATCTCAATTCATTATACCCTTTTAAAAAAGATTTTATTTGAGAGAAAGTAAGAGTGAGAGAGATCACAGAGGGAGAGGAGGAGGGAGAAGCAAACTCACTGCTGAGCAGGGAGCCAAGCACGGGGCTTGAGCCTAGGACCCCTGGATCATGACCTAAGCCAAAGGTAGATGCTTAATGTACTGAGCCACCCAGGCGCTCCTCATTATGTTCTGTTTTGTATAAGAAAGTTATTTTCATGTACTCGCTATGTTGAGCTTACACTAACAAAGTTCATGTTTGTATATAAAATAACATGTGACAGATGGTTTCTCAAAGTCCCTATCCATTTAGCATTTTAATTATAGTTTTCCTTTTGCAGCTAGGGTATTTGTGTTTAGAACAATTCATTTTAATGTCTGCACAATATTCATTATTTTTTTAATTTACATGGCTTCAAAACATTGCTTTGGTGATTGTGCAAGACAGTACAGGAGTTATATTTCTTTTATAAACTCTGACCTGATCCAGCGATAGCCTATATATACCTTCAGCACAATTTCATTAGAATAATAAGGTCACTACTCCCTGGCAGGTGCCAGTCACTAGACTTGGATCTGAGGACAATAACTGCAACTTACTTAAAAATTGCTCACCAAGTGTCCATGGGAAGCACAATGTCCAATCCTTTATAAGCTCTGACACAGTAATACTGCATTCAATACAATTTCAGTGAAAGCTTAACAAATATGCAAGCAACACAACGCTTTATTAACCCTCTTAGATAGCTTGACTTTGGAACTTGCTAAATCTGACTCTCTAATAACTGCAAGAACATCCTCATTTACTTTGGAAAAACAAAATCAGTCTTATAGAAAATGCAGAGCAGCAGGCTAATTTTAAGAGATGTGGGTGCAACATAACTGTGGGTTTTCTGTCACAGGGGATAGAAGTGCGTATACCTATCTATTGATGTTTCCTAGCATTAAAGAAATTTATAGTAATTCTTTTCAAAATCCTAAAAAGTAAACAGAACAAAACCATACCCCGAAATCCTAAAAGAATTTTTTTAAAAGGGAAGAATAATTTTTTTGAAGATTTTATTCATTTGAGAGAGAGAGAGAGAGAGAATGAGCGAGCAGGGTTCGGAACAGAGGAAGAGGAAGCAGACTCCCCCACTGAGCAGGGAGTCCAACATGGGGCTTGATCTCCCAACCCTGAGATCCTGACCTGAGCCTAAATCAGACACTTAGCCAATTGAGCCACTCAGGTACCATGGGAAAAATAACTTTTTTAAAGTGTCTGAAGGAAGTTTAAGAACCATTTATACTAATGATCTCATTTCATATGTGAGGAAAATGAGGCTAAATAAGGAGACATTAACCCATTCATTTAACATTTACCTACTGTTTACCATGTACCAGCACAGTGCTAAGCACTGGGTGTAAAACAATGAACAAAGCCAACATGATCCCGACTATCGCAGAGCTTTAGCTAATAAGATCAAAGGCCTAGTTAGGACTAGGACACAAGTCTCTTTGCTGATTCTAACAACCCATACAGTCTGTGAACTTACCCTAATAATTCTAAAAACCATGGTTTCACATGGGTATGTAGCCAACCAAGTAAAACTGGCCACTTATTATAGCCTTGATAATCCAAAGTGCCACCACAAATTGCCCAGGGAAGACATGGGGGGCCCAGAGACTGAGAAGGCAACATAACATCAATTTGCAAGTTTGAGGGGCTAAAAGTTTAGCTACATAGTAAAATAACATGAACTAGAATCAAGAGATAGGAGTTTTAGTCCTGAATCTGCTAGTAACAATGAATGTGACGGACCATAAAAATATATTCTGGGGGAGTTTTTCCAACTTTCAATTATGGCCAATTCAAATGTATACAAAATTGGAGAATATTATGAACCCACATGTACCCACTATATTGACCATGTTCAATAATGATACCAATACTCCTCCCCCACACCCCTGCCAGATTATTCTGAAGCAAATCCCAGAAACTGTTTTATTTTTACCCATAAAAATGTTATGTATCTAAAAAAGACTTCTATTTAAAACATAACCACAGGGGCACCCAGGTGGCTCAGTTGGTTTAGTGACTGCCTTCGACTCAGAGATCATGATTGGTTCTGGGATGGATTCCCACATCTGGCTCCTGGCTCAACGGGGAGCCTGCTTCTCCCTCTCCCTCTCCCTGCTACTCCGCCTGCTTGCACTCGCGCTCGCTCTCTCTCTGTCAAATAAATAAATAATTCTTTAAAAAAATATTAAAAAATAAAACAACCACAATACTCTTATCAAATTTAATAATACTCTATTACACACAGTCACGAATTCATATTGCCCAGATTGTCTCAATTACTTTTTACAGTTGGTTCCTTTCAATTAATATCCAAATAAGTTCCATGTGTTATAATCAGTTGATATGTCTCTCTCAATCAGTAGGGTCCTCTTCAATCTCTTATTTCTTGCAGTTCATGTATTGGAAGAAATAGGTTATTCATCTTGAAGAGGATTTTTAGGGCAGTTAAACTACTCTTTGATACCATAATGAGGAGTACATGTCACACATTTGTCCAAACCTGTAGAATGTCTAACACCAAGGGTGAACCCTCAAGTAAACTATGGACTTTGGGTGATTATGATGTGTCAATGCAGACTCATCAATTGTAACAAGTGTACCACTCTGGTGAGGGATGCTGAAAATGTGGGAGGTTATGCCTGTGTGAGTGGGAGGAGGTAAATGGGGAATCTCTGTACCTTCCTCTCAATTTTGCTGTAATCCTATAACTGCTCTTAAAAAAAAGAAAAAGGTCTTAAACCAACCAACCAAACAACAGCAACAAAAGAAACTAGGTTCTTCATCCTGTAGAAATTCTCATGGTCTGAATTTTGTTGACTGCATTTCCACAATGTCATATCATAAAAAATATTTTAAAGGAAAACATGCAGAAGAAATTGGGAGGAGGAAACGGGTACATGTCCAAAGAAAACTGCAAACACCATTAAGAACAATATCACAAAGACTGGTGCTCAAAATGTGCTAGGATTTAAAAAAAAAAAACCAGACAGATTTTATTTTAATTTATATTCAGAACAAGAACAAGAAAGGGTACAGGTCTGCTTATATGTATAGACAAATAGTATAAAGTAAAAGGCTGCCTTGATTCTTTTTCTTTTTCCAATCAAGATTACGGATAGTCAAACCAGAAAAGGAAAAACTGCAGAATGAGGAAATTTAATCCCAAAGCATTCAAGGAGATAAAAGTATTTAGATAATCTAAATGAGTTCAGTTCTCCTGTCTCAGACAAATTATACCCTAGCATACCCCCAAGAATTTACACAGCTTACTTCCTTATCTAAAACCTTTAAAGAATCAGAGTATGGAAGAAGAAAATGAGAAAAACACTAGATAGTCAATACTGGAAAACAGGTAAAACTAATGCTAAATGCTAAAAACTATAAACAGAGTCAATCCTAAGCAAAATTCTTGAGTACACTATTAAATGGATTAAGGGCCCTAGGTGTGGGTAAAAGATAATTAAGAGTCAGTAAGCATTCACAGAAAGCCAATCATATGAGATTAACCTAATTTCCTTTTCTGATAGGGTTACTGGCCTACAATATAAAGGAATACAGTATACATAGAAAAAAATCTGGACTTAAGCACTAAATCCCTTTTTTTAAAAGAAGATTTTAGGGGCATCTGGGTGGCTCAGTCCTTAAGTATCTGCCTCAGGCTCAGGTCATGATCCCAAAGTCCTAGGATCAAGCCCCACATCAGGCTCCCTGCTTGGTGGAGAGCCTGCTTCTCCCTCTCCCACTTCCCCTGCTTGTGTTCCCTATCTCGCTGTGTTTCTCTGTCAAATAAATAAAATCTTGAAATAAATTTAAATAAATAAATATTTTATTTTTAAGTAATCTCTATATCCAATGTGGGGCTCAAACCCATAACCCTGAGATCAAAAGTCACATGCTTGACCGACTGAGCCAGCCATGATATCCTTATAGACAACAAAGAGATGTAGGCTAGAATACACTTAGGTAGGTTTGTAACTGGTTGAACATTTACTCAAGGTATGCTGATTAACGGGTCAATGAAAAACCATAATGAACTATTAAATAATTTCTCCTGTGCTCTATCCTTCTTCCTCTTTTTTTTTTTAAGTAATCTTGACACCCAATGTGTGGCTTGAATTTACAACCCTGAGATCAAGAGTCTCCTGCTCTACCAACTGAGCCAGCCAGGCACCCCATCCTATTTATTCTTACTAATGTCTCGAATGTGGACATTGATGGCTTATCTACCAAATTTACAGATGACACAAAGTGAGGGATAAGGAATATACTAGCTGACAAGGCCCCAAAATATTTTATAACACATTAGAACAATAAACCAAATCTTAAAAGACTGCGGTGTAGTAGGGATAATGGTAAAATGCATGACTGGGGAGATGTGATTTAACAGCAAACCAGGTAAAAACATTTAGGTATCATGTCATGATTTCAGGGTCATGAGATCGAGCCCTGCGTCAGGCTCTGCACTCAGTGGGGAGTCTGCTTGAGATTCTCTCTCCCTCCGCCCACCCACTCTACTCTCTTTCTCCCTCTGTAAAAAAATATAAATAAATAAATAAATACGAATATTGTGTACAATTGGGATACCACATTTTAAGAGGAGCACTGATGAAACAGAACATATCTGAAAAAGAGAAACAATTTAGTGAATGTTCTAGAAACCAAGCAGAATTATATATAAAACTAAGGATGCTTGGGACGCCTGGGTGGCTCAGTTGGTTAAGTAGCTGCCTTCGGCTCAGGTCATGATCCCAGCATCATGAGATCGAGTCCCACATCGGGCTCCTTGCTCAGCAGGGAGCCTGCTTCTCCCTCTGCCTCTGCCTACCATTCTGTCTGCCTGTGCTTGCTCTCTCTCTCTCTCTCTAACAAATAAATAAATAAAATCTTTAAAAAAAAAAAAAAAACTAAGGATGCTAACCTGGAGAAGATAAGGAAGTAATGAATGACTCTACTTTTTGGATTTGGAATTTACTTTGGAAAGTACAGGCAGTGAAACTTGGCATATAGTCTAATTTTCTCACTGAAACATATTCTAAACTGTTACTTTATATTTGATATGTACAAAAAAGTACATGTAGCATATGCATGTAATTCTGAAGCATAACAAATACAATTAACAATGATTCACCATGTCACCTGAGAACGAGAATAGTACCAGTATGGCTACTGTGTTGCTCTATTCTATCTGCCGCCTTTCCCTTTGAGGAAATCACTAGCCCAGATTTGATTCATTGTTCCCTTACTTTATCATTTAAAAATGTAAGGTATCCCTAAACAATACATTGTTGTTTCTGAGCTTTGTTTTCACTGATGCACTTCCAAAGAAAAAAGTGTTGGACTCAAAATTAACCACTGCACTCAAAAATTTTAGTATTCCTGTTAGAGTGAAGGCTACCTTTATCATTGCACACTCTAGTTGTATTTAAATCTCACAACTGTGCCCATAACCACCAATCTTCTGCTTCTCCCCCACCAAGGGATGCCAGATTTAGCAACTACAAATATAGGCTGTCCAGTTAAATTCCAATTTCATATAAATAACAAATACTTTTTGGTATATTTACCTAAAACTGGAATTTCACTGGCAGTCCTGTATTTTATCTGGTGACTCTACTCCACACCCAAGTTAATTAAGTGGACAATTAATCCTATGATCTGTTAGTGTGTGGTAAAGGGAAAAAGTGGGAGGAATTGAATGGCCAATATCATTGCATAAATATTCACCATAGTATTCAATAGTGTTCACTGACCAGAAAAAAAGAAAAAAAACCTTGCACATGTGTGAATTCAAGGCTTTCCCACAATGCATTCAGTGCATATGCCCAAAAGCAAATACTACTGTATATTTGCAGTTAAGTACGTTTTTCAAAAGTGCTCAGCAAAGAGTATGAAGGCATATTAATAGCTTAATTATTTTGGCTTAGATTATCCCCTCCCCCAAAAAGCAAAAAACAGACAAAAAACAAGATGGCTACTGTAACAAACTGACAAAACCTCTAGATAGGCAAATTGACTTATAACCATTATTTAAAGATATTTATATCACTTTAAAGCTGTTCTCAGTCAACATGTTCAAAGTGAGGTTAACCTATATAGGTCAAATAAACATCAACAGCCAACTTTCTAAATCAGTATCAATTAAAATTATGTTGTCAGTAAAAAGGGATTCAAGTGGCACCTAGATGGCTAAGTAGGTGGAGCATATGACTCTTGATCTTGGGGTTGTGAGTTCAAGCCCCACAATTGGGTATAAAGATATTACTTAAAGAACTAAAACCCTTAAAAATAAGTAAATAAGGGGCACCTGAGTGGCTCAGTTAGTTAAGTGTCCAACTCTTGATTTTGGCCCAGGTCATGATCTCAGGGTTGTGAGATTAAGCCCTGCTTGGACTTATGCTGGGCATGGATCCTGCTTAAGATTCTCTCTCTCACGGCGCCTGGGTGGCTCAGTCCATTAGGCATCTGCCTTCAACTCAGGTCATGATCCACTCAGCAGGGAATCTGCTTCTCCCTCTGCAGCTTCCTCCTGTTCATGCCCTCTATCTCTCCCAAATAAATAAAATCTTAAAAAAAGGGGGGATCCAATTATTATATATACAAAATCTTTTTAGGACACTCCTCATTTATAAAAAGGATACTAGAAATATTTCAGATACATTATTTGTCAACTAAAAAATGGATGAGTCTTTTGCAATATGAAGGATTTGCTTCCCAAGTCTGTCATTACATAATCTCAAAATCCTTCCATAACCACAAGTACTAATAGCTCCTAGATTTGAATGGCAATCAATACAAGTGTGTATTAAGAATCTTTATAGATTAAATTCCCCAAATAGAAGCTAGTTGCATGCACTGTTTTGCCTGGCTTACTGCAAAACCCACGTTTTGAAATCAGGTATTGACTGGTGTGATTATAGATAGGAGTCGGTTTTTCAGAGCTTCAGCAAGTGGTTTCTCTCCAGGAAATCATTGGATCACCTTTTCCAATTTTATACTTAAATCTTCATCACTCATGTGCTATGGCTTTATGGTAATCAGGCCTTAAAACAATTGTGCAAGTGCTTAAGTCTGCTTTAGAAAAGAATACTGCATTTCTGTGGTTTCAAAAAACCAGATCCCATAAACCACCCTACCTCTAGTTTCTCATCCTTTAGTTACATACAGATCCTGCCTTTGGGCTTGGTGTTCCTCTACCTCTTACCTGACGGTTATCAGAAAAGCAAACAAACACAATCTGTAAGCCTTCTGACAATGGGAAGGAAGGAGAGTGCAAACTAAACCTACATTTGCCACCTGCTTCATAGTCAACTAAACGACTAGGAACTCAAAGACCCACTTCCTAAAGCACACAAATAAAATATTAAAAGTACTCTCATACTTAACATTCACATTACCAGACTTTATACTATACTGGATGAAAAGAATATACCAAAACAACTTGGCAACACAAAGAAAAATGGATGAACAAAGTCTTTTTCTGTCAGTAAGAGGATGCACCTTTTTCTAGGCTCTGAGAAAAAAAAAAAGGTGGTTGGCTCTGAAGAAGCCTCTTGTCAGGTTGCAAAATTCCTGGCAGAGTCCTAAAGGGGTAAAAAGCAGCAATGACATGGAAGAAGGAATACAGAGTGAATCAGCTGGAACAAAGCTGAGGGAACATTTTTCTTATAGGAAGGTGACTACCAACGGCTTAACAGAGAATTACCCTATAGCTTGATCTTGTTTTTATCCTCCTCTTCTTTTTGCCTTTGCCATCAGGAAAATATAAAAGTAAAATGAGCTTAAGCAGTTTTTCAGGGAACTGAATCAAGCAGAACAAAGAACAGTTTGCCTGTACAAAGTGGGTGCTGGGATTCTAAGGTCCTTGAGGTGAACAGGATATGAGTATAGATAAGGCCTTACCAAGTCATTAAAGTAAGCAAGTAATTAAAGAGTTTTGCTTTCTAAAACCCAGTAAGCTGAAACAGGAACATCTGATGGTAAACTAAGACCAACACCCAAGTGGCTAAGTCTAAATTAGGAATCAGAAGGGTTCTGGTGATCAGAAAACCTTGACATAAAGATTTTTTCCCCACTTAGGTCAGGCAGGAAAACAACATCAAACAGAAAGCCAAAAACAAAAGCCCAGGGTTGAACAAAAATTGAAAACAGTTCAAATTTAGATAAGATACTGTTTTATCTTTTAAATCTTGTTCTATAAATAAAATCTTAAAAGGGGGGGGCGGGTGACTGGGTGGCTCAGTTGGTTAAGCATCTGCCTTGGGCTCAGGTCATGATCCCAGGGTCCTGGGATCGATCCCTGCATTGGGCTCCCTGCTCAGCAGGAAGCCTGCTTCTCCCTCTCCCCTTCCCCCTGGTAGTGTTCCCCCTCCCTCTGCCTCTCTCTCTCTGTAAAATAAATAAAATCTTAAAAAATAAATAAACAGGGGCGCCTGGGTGGCTCAGTGGGTTAAAGCCGCTGCCTTCGGCTCGGGTCATGATCCCAGCGTCCTGGGATCGAGCCCCGCATCGGGCTCTCTGCTCTGCGGACAGCCCGCTTCTTCCTCTCTCTCTCTGCCTCTCTGCCTACTTGTGATCTCTGTCTGTCGGATAAATAAATTAAAAAATCTTTTAAAAATAAATAAATAAACAAACAGGGGCGCCTGGGTGGCTCAGTTGGTTGAGCAGCTGCCTTCAGCTCAGGTCATGATCCCAGAGTCCCGGGATCCAGTCCCACATCGGGCTCCCAGCTCCATGGGGAGTTTGCTTCTCCCTCTGACCTTCTCCCCTCCCATGCTCATGCTCTCTCTTACTCTCTCTCTCTGAAATAAATAAAATCCTAAAAAAAAAAAAAATTCTTTTTAAATAAATAAATAAATAGGGGCGCCTGGGTGGCTCAGTGGGCTAAGCCTCTGCCTTTGGCTCAGGTCATGATACCAGGGTCCTGGGATCAAGCCCCATATCGGGCTCTCTGCTTAACAGGGAGCCTGCTTCCTCCTCTCTCTCTGCTTGCCTCTCCACCTACTTGTGATCTCTGTCAAATAAATAAATAAAATCTTAAAAAAATAAATAAATAAAATTTGGTATGCAATATTATTCTTTGGAACTGAGGTATATACACTGATTTTATTAATCACATTTTTAAAAAGATCTTTTAATATTTATTTATTTGAGAGACAGAGCACGCATGTGAACGCACTTGGGGAGGAGCAGAGAAAGAGGGACAAGCAGATTCCACGTTGAATGTGGAGCCTGATGCGGAGCCCAATCCCACAACCCTGAGATCATGACCCAAGCCAAAATCACGAGTCAGACATCCAACCTTCTGAACCACCCAGGTGCCCAGGCAGATTCTTACGGTAAGTTTTACTAATCAAATATGAAGCAATAAAATCATCCACACAAAGTGGTAAGTCAAAGAACACCTTCAACTAATAACAGTACTCAAACTAAAGAAATGAGATCTAAGAGAAAATTATTTGCTGGTCTTTCAAAATCGAATCATTTGTAAAAATAAAAAATAATTTGTGACAGTACCACACCTATTCTCACAGCTCTATTTTACGTTGGCTGCTACCAAAAGTGAAAATCCCAATGGGAAAAGTCTAGGAATAGCAGAAAAAAAAATGTTAGGCAATCACAAAGGAGTCTTATTTTCCTAGTACAATCTATAATGTCATGTTTTAACTAAACAGTTGAAAATAGGACTCATATTTCCCTAGATACATGGTGACACTGATTTATTAACAAGATTAACAAAAGCCAAGAATATAGTTACAATTATCAATAGGGAATTAACCGAATCTTTGAGATGTGAATTACTACTTCTATTATTCTTTGAAAGACCATTTTAAGTTTTAAATACTATGAAAGTGAAGAAGTAGAATATATCTAAAATACCTAATATAACTATTTTATCCATGATATTAATGGGAATGGTGAAAAATTTGGCACGATGGCTCTGTTTTTTCAAAGTGTTATTTTTGTGGCAACATTTGTAAGTAGTCTGTAATAAAAGAAAACTTCATAAATATAAATCTAGTCACATGTGAAGTAATTACAAACTTAAAGTAGATCCTTAATGTATTTTTTCTAAAATGACAACCTGATTTTTCAAAACTCATTTACATAATCCATGTAGTTTTATGCCATATTCCTGAAAGAACATCTTGATAATCTATTTACTGACAAAAATAACAGAAAAATATATCTGTTCCTTGGGCCTACTCAAGAATTCTAAACTAAAAACATTCTGCTTCGCACATTTACAGACTTTCAATAAATATCCACATTAAAACAGTAACTCAAGGAGAGGGCATCTATCTCACAATGTCCCAATTTGTCAGAGTGGGTTAGATAAAATCACATTTCTTAATGATTTAAAGTAATTTTTAGTAAAATCGTAACAGAAACAGGTAACTAAATTTTTGACTGCCTAGAGAAGTCATTACTAAAATGCAGTCATGCTAAATCACTTTGTAACCTACTTTTCAAAAAGTAAACAAGAGGTTGGTCTACAGGTTCTATCAAAAGCTTTAGCAAGTTAATGTGCTAATATGATTTTGCAAGTTATCTAAAACATCCAATGATGTACTAATCTTAAAAAGTAAATGCCAGGGGTGCCTGCCTGGCTCCGTCAGTGGAGCAGGCGACTCTTGATCCTTGGTCTTGAGTCGCCTTGAGTTTTTTTTTAATAAATAAAAAGTAAATGCCTATAACGTCTAAGGTCACCATATATAAAAATTAGAGCTTTAAAGAATCTGTCATGAGGCACCTGACTGGCTCAGTCTGTTAAGTGTCTGCCTTCGGCTCAGGTCATGATCCCAAGGGTCCTGGGAATGAACCCTGCATCGGACTTCCTGCTCAGTGGAGAACCTGCTTCTCCTTCTCCCTCTGCCCCTGTTGCTTTGCCTACTTGTGCTCTTTCTCTATCTCTGTGTCAAATAAATAAATGAATAAAATCTTTTTAAAAAATCTGTCACAATACCCCCTTCAAAAAGTTTTACATAAATCAATTCTATGATCAGTGAACAGGTTTATTCAGACTTTGAGATTCTTCACTTTTCTCTGAGTTTACTGCTCATCACCAAAAATGGGCAGAGGGACAAAAATCAAATGAAACCATTTATTTCGTTTTTGATTTTTTAAAAAATTTACTGCTATCTGATAAAAGGTTGATGGGAAAGGAGGTTGTAAACTAGTGAGTGAACTGAGGCATTGGTGTAACTGATAGTTTTTAATTATTCATGTTCTCCACCCATATCATGAATAATAGAAAAATGATCAGATTTCAGTACATTTAATATTAAGCATTTTATTTTATAAATTTGATTACTATGCTTTATGTATTTGAATTTGTACTTTTGCATTCTTTAATGAAATATGTATTAAACACTTGGTAAGGGACGCCTGGGTGGCTCAGTGGGTTAAGCCGCTGCCTTCGGCTCGGGTCATGATCCCAGCGTCCTGGGATGGAGTCCCACATCGGGCTCTCTGCTCGGCAGGGAGCCTGCTTCCCCCCCCAACCCCGCCGCCTGCCTCTCTGCCTACTTGTGTGATCTCTATCAAATAAATAAATAAAATCTTTAAAAAAAAATAAAGACTTGATAATTCTCTAGAAAAATATCGAATTACCTAGAATGCTTACCTACATAAAACATTCTGGGTGGGGGCGCCTGGGTGGTTCAGTTGGTTAAGCGACTGCCTGGAGTCCTGGGATGGGATCCAGTCCTGCATCCAGCTTCCTGCTCTGCAGAGAGTCGGCTTCTCCCTCTGCCCCTCTGCTCCCTCTCATGCTCTCTCTCTCTCAAATAAATAAATAAAATGTTTAAAATAACACTCTGAGTGGCAAGTTTATTATTTATTATAAAAATGGTTATTCAATCTTATTTAGCTCTTAAATAGTAATTACTGATAATGTTATTTTTCTAATTACTTAGCTACGAGGAATGCATTTTCTCCATTAATTTGACAGCCAACAGAGGTTTGATTAGGTGGAAAAAATTAATAACTACCACATGCATTCATTGTGACTGCTAGAAAACACCTCTGAAGAGGAAGGGGAAAAAAAGAAGCATTGTGTTTCCAATTAGTGGCTTGTAGCCAAAAATATGAATCAGTTATACTAAAAAACAAAAAACAAAAGACCGAAACCCCCCCCCCCAACTGTGGTCTAAGTAAACAACTGACAACAAGCTACAAAACAAATACAAGGGGGAAAAAAACCTAGGATTAAGACTTCTTTGATGAGGTACAGAAGCCCAATCAGCAGTGGCTCACATCTTAAGGGGTTTTCCCTTAGGAACAAAGAACATACCCTAAGAAATGTAGTTAGCAGTATCTGGAATTCCAGCTGTTGCAGTAGCAAGGTCATTTTCTAACCTAGCTACTGTACCATAATTAATTCCATCAAAGCTTGAAAAGAACATTAAAAATACTCCTTTTTAGGGGAGCCTGGGTGGCTCAGTTGGTTAAACATCTGCCTTTATGGGCGCCTGGGTGGCTCAGTGGGTTAAAGCCTCTGCCTTCGGCTCAGGTCATGATCCCAGAGTCCTGGGATCGAGCCCTGCATCGGGCTCTCTGCTCAGCAAGGAGCCTGCTTCCTCCTCTCTCTCTCTGCCTGCCTCTCCACCTACTTGTGATCTCTGTCCGTCAAATAAATAAATAAAATCTTTAAAAAAAAAAAACACAAACATCTGCCTTTAGCTCAGGTCTAGGCTCTGCTCAGCCGGGAGCCTGCTTCTCTCTCTCCCTCTGCCTGCCACTCCCCCTGCTTGTGTGTGCATGTGCACTCTCTTTCTCTCACTCTCTCTAATAAAATCTTTTTTAAAAATACTGCTTTTTATTGTTTTAAACAATAAATTATACATACCCAAATGGCAGAAGAGTTATTCTCATCATTCTAATAATTCACATTTAAAACATGACATCACATTGGGGCACCTGGGTGGCTCAGTGGGTTAAGCCTCTGCCTTCAGCTCAG
>ML095811.1:15587-38712 GCA_003697995.1 Taxidea taxus jeffersonii
AAAAAAAAAACATGACATCACAGATGTTTATAGTTTAGAAATGCAAAATGGGGCACCTGGGTGGCTCAGTGGGTTAAAGCCTCTGCCTTCGGCTCAGGTCATGATCCCAGGGTCCTGGGATGGACCATCCGCATCGGGCTCTCTGCTCCACGGGGAGCCTGCTTCCTCCTCTCTTTCTGCCTGCCTCTCTGCCTACTTGTGATCTCTACCAAATAAATAAATAAAATCTTTTTTTAAAAAAAAGGCAAAATAAGGAGAGACTTAATCTTTTTTTTAGATTTTATGTATTTATTCATGAGAGACAGACAGAGAGAAAGAGAGGAAGGCAGAGGCAGAAGCAGGCTCCCTGCGATGCTGGGAGCTTGATGCCAAGACTCAATCCCAGGTCCCTGAGCTGAAGACAGATATTTAACCGACTGAGCCACCCAGGCACCCATGAGACCTAATGTTTTATATCTTCATTCAAAACCATCATCTAATTATCACAGAGTAGTGAAGTTCCACTTCTGCAGGCTGGCCTTAATCTACCCTGAGCTGAGTTTTATTTGCAAAATTAGCATAATAATTGTCCTACCTATCTCACAAAAATTGTCCTTCTGTCTCACGGAGCTGCAAGAAATCAGAAGAGATAATGAGACTAAAGAAGTACCTTGTAAACTAATGACCAACATTGGTTGATGGTATACCATCATTATAGCCAAATATTATAGCCCTACGTGTTGTTACATGTAGGGCTATAGTATTTCTTATTACGAACCCATTCATCACTGGAAGAAAAAGTTGATAACAAGAAATTGACAGGACCACAGGATAACTGGCAACGCCTCCCAAGGCTTCACTGTTAACATTTAATATTTGCTGAGTACAGGATGTCCTCAAGTTACAAAGGTTCCATAAATCCAAACCACTGTCCTTGCCTCAGCCCTCTCCTTTTCCTCCCTCTTTGCTCTTAAAGGAACTGGGGTGGGGGTGCAGATCTGAGGGAGCCAGGAAGTTCAAAAGTAGAAGAAAATGGGAAAAGAAGTGGAACACCACAGAGCATGCCTATTCACCATCCCTATCACCATCTAAACCCTTAGTTGATACTACACAGCAGCTGTAGACATCTCTCTGTGCTGGGAAATAAGGCAAAGGTTAAAAGTCAATAGCCAAGAGCTATGACCTGAAACAAAATAGGGATAGTAAAGTTCACCTAAGGGGAAAAAAAAACTGATCTCAGTCATTAGCCGTAATCTCTAAAGCCAACCCAATAAAGATAAAATACCAATAGCAAAATATTGACAAACCTACTCACTTTCACTCACAAATGTCCTAGTTTTATCAAGCTACCTATTTATTCACTCTGTTCACCTATCTTCCACTAACCCAATAAATATACCCCACCTGTGATGCTAACCTATCCCACTTACCAATACATCCACTATACCCTATTTAATCAATCTTTCTCTACCTCTTCCCAAAGACCCACCCACTATATTTCAGCAATCAGGGCCCCTTTTCCGTCCTAAGGGACAATAAATTATTATATGTAGTGAATCTCTGTACTAATGACATTGGGTAAGCAAAGGAGAAAGATGGGGATAAACGGGGTGAAACTGAGGCAGGAGTAATGTTCAAACAACCTGCCATTTTCAGTTTGACACAAGTAGATAAGCACATCAAAAAAAAACTTTTTGAAAATAAATAAATAAAAACACACGAATTATTAATAGTACTGCTAATAACCAGAAAGATGATTCCCTCAGTCTCCCAATTTAAACACACTTTCAGGAACAAATTTAAAAGAGAACTACTGATATTAAGTTCATCCATGGCTAATTTTTCCAGCTCAAGAGCAATGCCAGGAAAAAAAAAAAAAACCACTCCTACCTCTTCTCATGAACCTACTTAGTAACCAGAATGCTTGCTTCTGAGAAAGTGGGTTTGAATACAGCTCTACATTCTATTTATTGGTTCTCTAGAAAGTCTGACCTGTGGTTTAAAAGAATGCCCACAGTTCGATTAGTTTTCACTGGAACCGTCTATGACAATTAGTAGTGCTCAGATAGGTTTTACACAGGTATGGCTTGCTCTGTACAGACTGCCTACTGGAAAATATTGTTAAGGTTTTCAGTCAGAAGTTTCCAAAAATTTTATGCTTCATGCTTTTATTTATTTACTTTTAAAGATTTTATTTATTTATTTGACAGACAGACAGAGGGAACACAAGCGGGGGGGAGTGGGAGAGGGAGAAGCAGGCTTCCCGCCTAGCAGGGAGCCCGATTTGATTCAATTCGGGGCTTGATCCCAGGACCCTGGGACCACGACCTGAGCCACCCAGGCACCCCCTTCACGCTTCTAAAAAACAAAACAAAACACAACTATTTATCTTCCTCCCCACTCCACCCCCGGCTTTCTATAAAACAATGTTCAGGATTAGGGCCCTGTGGAGAAAGTAAAACTTCTACTGCTCCTAAATCTATTTGTGCAACTAAAATAAAGTTCTCCTTGGAGCATTATCAGACTTTAACCACAGTTTTGATTAGGATACACCAGTCTTAAAATGAAGCCATTCAAAACATGATTTCAACAAAAATTCAAACCAGGAAGATTTAATCATTTCACAAATATACAATCTTACTATGTAATTTTCTAGTTCAACAAGATAAACACGTTTTGAAAAGTAAAAAAAAATCCTAAGACTGAAATTCTATTTTGATTTTTAAAAAGACATTACTTATATATGGAAACAGATACCAGTATTGGCTAAATCATTAGCAGATTAACCATGTCCAATTCAGGTAACCCAAGAGATTAATGGTGCATATTTAGAAGTCACTACTACACCATACAGTATTAACAAGCATTAGCACCAAAGACAAACAGTAACACAAACACTAATACATAAACCAACCATTTATAAATCCTAAATATTTCAATATCCTTTTTTTCTAAAAGTAAACTCTACACAATGTGGGGCTTGAACTCATGACCCTGAGATCGAGTCACACCCTCTACAAACAACAAAGCCATCCAGATGCCCCTTCAATATTCTTATTTTTAGCAAGACAAGTAAACATTTATAATTCAAAACTAATATATTTATATGAATTCCGAGGTTTTTAAGAAATAAAAAATGCACTTGTCAAGTAAATAGAAAGGCTTATAATAATGACCCACACAACTATTCAGTCTTTACCTTTCCTTTCCTGTTTATTCGAAGGCTGAAAAAGAAAGATAACCTTTCCTATTACATATCTAAACAATTTTCTCAAATTAGAATGAATTAATCTAAGGGCCATTCTTTCTATAACCTACAGAAATTATTTTTGTCATAAGCCAGATTACTTATTTGGTAGCTGCTGATGAATCAAGGTGCTTTTAAATCACTTGAGCTAGCTTCTGATGATACTTAGTCTAAAATCACATTTGCAAATATTTCTTACATGGCCACTCTTGATCTTGAAACTAACTCTAGCTGATATTACAAAAGGATGGCCATTGGATGTCCGTGTATTCAATCTTCAGGACAAGGACTAACAATGGAACTGGGAACATGAGAGTGAGGAACTGTTGCCTAAATGCATTCTTGTTAAATTCTGTATGCTTAAAATGTTAGGAGACAAAAAGGTTTTGTGGACTTAAAACTAACTGACCCTGATGGAATGCCAAACTGTAAACTGCCAGACAGCTGCAGCTGGTAATAAAACGCTAAAACCTGAAGAGCTTTAGCAGAACCTGATTATATGATAATCCCAGTATCTGAGACAAGGCAAAGGAGCTAGAAGAATAACTGATAGGCTGGTTGCTAGGGTAACCAAGGTAAATTTGTATACTGACTGGGGAAAAACACTGGGGTTGCCATCAGGTATGAGGCCCACATTATGTTTCATGTGCTTTTTCCTCAATTTTCAATCACAAGATGACAAACTAACACAAAGACCACTCAGTTTGAAAGAAGAGAATGGGCTTCTGCTCTGAAGAGTAAGGAAAGCACCCAATTAAAGGGTTAGCTATTTAGCTCAATAATATCTCACAGCTAAAAGAGAACAGGCCTTGTGAAAGTCTGTAGAAATTAGTTTAGCTCGGGGTAGAAAAACAGAAATGTAGGTTATTTATCAATTCAAGTTAGTTATCAGGAGAACATCCTAAAGTACCTATTAATTTTTGTTACTTTAAATTTTGAGTTATTCCTTATGGGCTCTTAATCTCTTACAAAAAGGATTATTTAATTTGCACTGTGTAGGTGTGAATCTAAAACGATACTAAATGGTGTGCTTTGTTTTATCTCTGTTATCTACACTCCAGGAAGTAGCCTTATGATCTGGTCCCCATGGCAGCCGCTAGGCCTACCTCCACCACCTCTACCTCCACCAACCAACCCATCCTCCACCTACACTACCCCAGGAGGTAATTACTAGAATTGCAGTCCAATACGAGGGGGAAACAAACAGCGTCTTTAAGGGGCTTGCCTGGCAAATTTACCTGACTTTGTCAAAGTTAAAATAATGTAGAGAACACACAGATGGCTGTGTAATGTAAAGGTTACACAGTAAGTCTCAAATACCAACAATTACAGACTTCTGTTCTGTAGGCCCACCACTGAACGGTCAACATCCTAAAACTATATACATTTCAAAAATCAAATTTTATCTATTCTATTTTATGCAGTAGGTTATCACAAAAACCGAGTATAATTTTTAGTTTACAGGAGTTTGTACAGATTCAAATTGAGACCCCCAAATTGCCATACTAATAAGGACTGTCCTACCTCCATGAGTCACCAATTGACAGTTGGAGGACACTAAATTTAGAGCCTGAGTTTACCTTACATGTAGGTTCCCCTCACTTCAACATGATGTTATGTGGGTGTGATAAACAGCTTTTATAAATATATTTTTATCAATCCACAAAGCCAAAAGCAATCAACAATAATCCAGGATTTATAATATAATCTGATTAAATTCAACCCATGAACAGCCATTTGAAGCAAACATTCTTAAAGTAACCCATATTGCACAAACGTTTTTTAAATTTAAACTTGTGGGACGCCTGGGTGGCTCAGAGGGTTGAGCCTCTGCCTTCAGCTCAGGTCATGATCTCAGGGTCCTGGGATCGAGTCCTGCATCGGGTTCTCTGCTCAGTGGGGAGCCTGCTTCCCCACCCCCTCTCTCTGCCTGCCTCTCTGCCTACTTGTGATCTCTGTGTCAAATAAATAAATAAAATCTTTAAAAAAAATAAATTTAAACTTGTATCAATTTTCACTTCAGAGGGAAATGTTTCTAATGCATAAGAAAGTGAGAAGCTACGTTTTCAACAAAGGCGGCTATGCAACTTTTTGTTTTCAGATTGAACAATTCTTCAGAACAGTTTGATCTCAGTTCTCATGACTTGAAAATCAAGATTTCACCCATTATGATAGACTAGTGGGGCGCCTGGCTGGCTCAGTTGGGAGCGTGTGCAACTCTTGATCTCAGGGTCTTGAGTTCAAGCCCCCATGTTGGGCACAGAGCCTACTTAAAAAAAAAAAAAAAGATAGAATGGGGTTCATACTAATTAGACTCCTGAAACTGAACTAAATAATAATCACTGTTCTTAGATCAACTATTCTGCCACCACCCTCATTTGGAGAAAATTAGTGGGCAAAAGTTAGAACCCTAGACAGAACAGTCCATGTCCTCTGATAGCAACAAAACAGAATCACGTTAGATAAAAGACCACCTTAAGATCCCCACTAACTGGAGAAAACAAAAAAAGAAGAAAGAAAAAAAAACAAACAGAGCCCCACTAACAGGGTAAGTGCCAGTAACCTAGAGCAGGGATAGCTAGCAATACTTCCCTCCTTCCAGAGAAAAGGCAGCATGGTATAAATGAAGAATCAGGAGACTTGGGTTCCAGTTTCAAGTCTACCATTAATCAGCAATGTGTTGACTTCCCCTCTCTGAGCCTAGGTTTCTCTTTCAGTTAAATGGGAGGGTTGGACTGAATGATCTCTGATCCTTTCCTCTCTAAAAATGTTACCATCAGGGGCGCCTGGGTGGCTCAGTCGTTAAGCGCCTGCCTTTGGCTCAGGTCATGATCCCAGGCTCCTGGGATGGAGCCCCTCACCAAGCTTCCTGCTCAGTGGGAAGCCTGTTTCTCCCTCTCCCACTCCCCCTGCTTGTGTTCCATTAAAATAAAAATGTTACCATTCTATCCATCCTTCCAAGGCCTCAAAAATATTTTGGTTGCCACTAAAAAAATAAAGACTGCTCAAAATGTCACATTCATTTTTATAACATGTTCTCACTGCCAGCCTTTAGTATGTGTATGTATAATCCACACAAACTAGGAGGAGTATTCATCTCATATATAATTTACCCAGTAAACATTTAATTTAAAAATCTATGGGTCTAGGGGCACCTGGGTGGTTAAGCATCTGACTTTGGCTTCTTAGGTCATCATCTCAGGGTCCTGGGATCTAGTCTCTATGTGGGACTCCCCGCTCAGCAGGAAGTCTGCTTCTCCTCTCCTGCTCCTCTCCCTTCTTGCACATGCACGCTCTCTCAAACAAAATCTTTAAAAAACATTTTTAAATAAAAATAAAATCTATTGATCTTAAAATAACAAAAAATAAAATCTATGGGTCCTGAATTATGTACTAAATACTATCAGATTTGTTAAACTAAAAACTAAAAAAAGGGTGCCTGAGTGGCTCAGTCTGTTAAATGTCTGCCTTCAGCTCAGGTCATGATCCCAAGGCCCTGGGATGGAGCCCCGCATCAGGCTCCTTGCCCAGCAGAGAGCCTGCTTCTCTGGCTCCCACTCCCCCTGCTCACTCTCAAATAAATAAATAAAATATTTTTTCAAAAACTTTAAGAAAATAGGGGCACGCCTGGGTGGCTCAGTCATTAAGCATCGGCCTTCGGCTCACGTCATGATCCCAAGGTCCTGGGTTTCAGTCCCACATTGGGCTCCCTGCTCAGCAGGAAGCCTCCTTCTCCCCTTTCCCACTCCCTCTGCTTGTGTTCCCTCTCTCCCTGGCTCTCTGTCAAACAAACAAAATATTAAAAAAAAAAAATGGAAAGATTTCCCAAGAACAAAAGCTTATCAGTAAAAGCACACTATTAAACCTCAACATGATGAGAGACTTTTAGAATTAAGAAGAGTTCTCAGTGTAATCTCAATTTAAAGATGAAGAAATGAAATGACTCAGAGTCCAGGGCTTTTTTCTACTATACCACATTTCCTCCTCCCTTTCCTGCTTTATCAAAAGACAGCATAGTAGCAAAAAAGAATGCTAGACTGTGAAACTGACCTGAATTCTGGTTCTAATTGACATTAATTTGCTGTGGCACCTTGGACAAGTCCCTAGGCTTCGATTTTCACAATAATTTATATACAGAAATTATCAGTTCAATTCAGCAAACTGGTCCTAAAGCATTTTACTCCAGAATCTCTACACACAAATGCATACACATAGTGTGGGACAGCTATAATGTACTGGGAAAAAAATACTGGACTAGGAGTCTGAAGAACTGGCTTCAAATCCCAGTCCTGTCACTTACAAGCTGTGTCTCTTAGGCCAATTCATTAACCTCTCTTAGCCAAAGGCTCCTCATAGGTAAAAATGGAGAAAACAAGGAAATCCAACCTAAAATATAAATCAAAATAAAGCATTATAAATGTGGTACAAGGGGTGCCTGGGTGGCTCAGCCTTCAGCTGAGGTCATGATCCCAGGGTCCTGGAATCCAGTCTCGCATCAGGCTCCCTGCTCAGTGGGAAGCCTGCTTCTCTCTCTCTCTCCCGCTGCTTGTGCTCTCTCAAATAAAAAAAAAATATTTTTAAAAATTAAAAAAAACTTAACATGGTAATATTGCAAAGCTGGGTGACTGGAGATCTACCACTGTGGAAAAGTAGGCTGTACTAGAATCAAGTCTTTCTATTAAAAAACTGGGCTGATTTTGAACTTTCAAAGAATAGAACAGCAAAGCTGAAGACAGCAATGGAGGGGAACAGAAGAAATAAATATATTTCAGGAAATGGATTCTGTATTTGGATTCTGATTAACAAAACATATGAGACCTCTCACTTGCCCATCCATTTACTACAATTTGATGAAATGGTCTGTGTACTGTGGCACACCCAACAGCAAGGAACATTTCTTAAAGTCTGCAAACTCAGTCTGTTAACCTCTCAGAGTTTGTATGGTGTGCCACTCCAATTCATTATCAAGGGACAGAACATACTTCTGATAACCAGATATCTAGTGATACCATCTGTTTCCACAAATCAAGATTTCTCACTGCCTTTCTCTTCACGATACCTTATGGTACCTCATGCAAAAGACAAAACCAGTCACAAAGGACAGAGGAAATGTTAATGATGCCAACTTTTTCAGTCCTCCCAATACTGCCAGTTCTTTTCAGATGCAATTCTTCAGATGAATCTAATTCTCTTCCCACCCCCTCCTCCAACTAATGCAGAATGGAGCCATGAAATTCACAGACTGACACTAAAGCTTTACCCATAGAGCTTAACGCCATTAGTATTTGGAGAGGTTGGAGAGGTCAGAGTTAAAATTAGAAGGCTGGGTCCCATGGGAGAGACGTTTTTACTTTTCACCTAATATCAAAGGCTCAAAGTGCTTGAGAAGCTCTATTATCACAAGAAGCAAGAAGTGATTCTATCAATTCTATCAAAATGACTCATTGGGTTTGAGTAAGTTAAACAGCTCCAAGTTCTGCATACTTCCTCCCAAAGTAACCACTGTGTGAAGTTAAATTTGTTAATTCCAAGAAAGAAAGAAGGGAATGGACATTTGGGTTCTTTCTCTGTGCCAGGTTCTAGGCTAGACAATATACACTCCTGATATAACTGTCCTCCAAAATTAAATGTTTCATTCATTGAAAAGGAACAATATTCACATATTTCTAAACTGATTACAATCATATAGTTATTTCCTTCCCCCACTCCACATACACACACTCAAAAGCATTAAACCATTAGGTCTGTCATTTAACCTAAATCGACAGTTCAACAGTTCATTACTTTGAGGGGAAACAAAATTTAATTTCAAGGGAATCCAATCTATTTGGAAATTCAAAAGTATTTTCAATCCTCTACCATCTAGCTATGAACTCGTTTCAGATAATGAACTTGGAGACTCAGTACCACCTCAAGACTGGTCACTGCCACCCAAAACTCTCATAATAGTGATAGGAAGGTTGGTGGAAACACATCTGTGATCCACGAATGTACATTTCTTTCTGATTTTGCTGTCCCAACTTTTTTGGTGTATGTTATATATAAAATATATTTGGCTTTAGAATGACTTCTAGAAAGTACAGATAAATTTTATTTGCATCAAACACGGTATTTCTTCCAGGGGGTAAGTGTGGGAACTGGAGGCAGTTGAACTCCTGTAACCGTATTAGTGTCTACTTACATTAACATACACATTTTACCACTTAAGTTCTTACAGCATGAAAATATATTTCACTGCCTCTACTTCCACACAAGTTGGTAGAAGAGTTCGGCAAAATAGCTTTAAATCCTGTTTCAACTTTGAAAAGTGGAGGAGTGGGTAAGTAGAAGTCCCAGTCAAGCAAAGCATTCCAACTACTGCCCTTCCTTACACAGAATCTCTCATTCGAATCATCACTAAAACATCTTGCAGAATTAGATAAATAACACAAAGCTGTGGCTCTCCTTTCAACCACCAGATTACTCAGCACTTGTTTGTATCTCTGTATTTGGTTATGTACAACTGAGTCCAGCTACTCTTTTAAGACGGCATTCTCCCTTAATGGTAAGGACCTTGTCTTTGATTTCCTTTGCCTCACCGTAAGGTGCTATTTTAATTAAACACTGTTGATCTACAGTACATCAGCTAGAGGACTTTCCCAAGTAAAACACCCAACCATTCCCCCGCTCCTTTTCTTTCGGTGCAACGAAGAGGACGGCAGATAGTTACAGCTACCTCTGAAACGAACAGGTAAGTTAGCGGCAAAAGAAAAAAAACCATGGGAAATACAATTTGTCCTGTTACTGCTCCTTTAATCTGTGGTCCCTAAGGCCAAAACGGATGTTTCGAAGGTAAAGCGCTGAAACCCAACAAATACAAATCGCCGGCTCTCGGGCACGTAAGCTGTCCCACCTCGAAGAAACTGGACCAGACGAGAGAGGGGATCTTTAGCCCCAGGGGCCGCTCACCAGAAAAAGGCGGGGGTTTAGACGAGGTGGGCGATTCCCCCTCCCCCGACTCCCTCTGAAGTGCCCGAGTGAGACACAGGAGCAGCGGTGGCGGACACAGCAGGACCCGGGAGGGGTGCCGGGGGAAGGCACCGGGGAAGCCGGGAGACAGGAGCGCGCGGCTTCTGGGCCATAGCTCCAGTTACTTACCCCACAGGGTAGCCGCCCCCCAGGTGCACATCTTCAGAGGCATCAAAGAATTCCTCGGTGTCGCTTTCCGACGCCATTTATAGGACACACCCGCGGGTGAGGGGGCCGGCGCCGCCTGGAGGGAGGGTGACTTTCGTCTCCTCCTCGTCGTCCTCCGCCCTGGCGAGACCGTGGGGTGGTGGGTCCCGGGCGAGGACAGGGACCGGAGAGACGATCTAGAGTGAGGAGCCGGCGAGGGGCAGGGGCCGCCGTCAGTTGCCGGGCTGCGGGAATGACCGGCCAAGCGGCAGCCTGAGAAAGCGGCGGTAGGTCCACGGACTGTTGCAGTCGCCGCTCCTGGCGATAGGTGTATAACGAGAGCGAGAGAAGAGGCGGTGGCTCTCTGTGGGGGAGGGCGGGCGCGCAGACGACAGCAGCTCCAATTTCTCCCGCAGCAGCAATTACAGCAGCTGAGAGTCAGTTGCCCGCAAAATACGGACGCGCACCTAACCTCGCGAGATTTCGGGAGGGGCCGGTTAATGCGTGGGCGGGGCGACGAGGAGGCGGGGGCGGTTCTAGAGAGGCAGCGCTCAGATTTCTTCTACCAGAGAGGCCTATCAAAACGGCGCAAGCGCGTTGAGGGCGTTCGGTGAAGGCCGGAAGTAGCCGAGGAGGGTGGAGCCTACAACCTGCGCAGGAGCTGCACGGTACCTTAGAGCTGAGCGAGCGAGCCCGACGTAGGTGGGGTCCGGCAGATGATCTTATGCTGTAACTCTGCAGTTCCGAAGAGAGGCATCTTCAGAGGGATGGTTTTGAGTCTGCTTTTTTCCCTTGAGAGGAAATGCTGTCGGGAAGCATTGGCATTGTGGTTTACATTTATTTACGTCGTCTTAATTTATCCAAGCCCAGAATATCCCACCCTAGGGCATAGGCAGGTCCACCTTCTCTAGCGTTACCGGAATAACTCTCCCTATTTACTGCAGGATCTCTAATTGAGATCCCTAGATACTATCCTGCCGGCCAGAGGGTGGGGTCCAAGAGAGATATGTGGGGAGTGTGCCAATTCCATGAAGTAATGATGGATTTATTCCTGGATCGGAGCCAGCATAGAGCCTCCAGTTACTCTCTTCTACAAATATTTGTTGCTGCCCATGCTTAATGTGAGAGAAATTCTTAGACAGGCCAAGAGGTGGATCAGTCAATGGTAAATATATATTGAACAGATATCGTTGCAAAGCTAAGAGCTAGTAACTTTATTCTGACCCTTGTTGCCCAATGTCCAGTGATGAAAATAGAAAAATAGTTTTTGAAAGACCAAGATGTTCTTTCTTACCGGATCATTAACCACCAAAGTGATAACAGTGACTTTCTATATGATTGCCGAAACACATGTTTACCATTGACGTCATGACAGGAAGGCCCTCAGGACTGTTTGCTCAGACTCAACTACTGCTCAAGATGGCAGCAGGAAAGACTGGATTGGGCCTGGGCACTTGGCCTTAAAGGCTAAAATGAAGTTCTAAATTTCTCCTTGTAAAGCAACCAGGGAAAGACCTAGCATTGTCTGGTGTACTGGAGTAAAACCAAATGCCATATACTGTAACTTCTGTAACATCCCAGGGAATTCAGGGGAACACTGCGTGTTCAAATATGGTAATTTTTTTCAGCAAACCATATGATAATTAATACAGAGTAAATGAATAGCAGTGAATAACCTCATTCAGTTCAGGTCAGATAGTACTGCCAAATAAGTTTAGATTAGATCAATTAGACTGTCAAGTTACTAAAACTACAAAGAAAATTCTTAGTTTCCAGAGCTTTTTGGATTTCAAAATAGCAGATTTCTGGGTCCTTGTGTCCTTTTGTCACAATCTAGTAATTATTAGCTTTTATGTGTTTTATTGCTCGCTAGGAAAGATATGCTTTTTTTCCTTATGGATTATGGGAAGATAAACTACCTGAATGTATTCTCTTCCTAGTCATCTAATAGTGAATTTATGTTTGCCTTAAACATTAAGTTTGGTGTTGGGGTGCCTGACTGGTTCAGTTGGTAGAGCATGTGGCTTTTGATCTTGGGGTCCTGAGTTTGAGCCCCATGTTGGGCGTGGAGATCATTTAAAAAAATATGAATAAGATATTTTAGTTCCTGTCTTCCAGGAGCTCACAATTTAGCAACAGATCCAAATATGGATTCCTAATTTGGTGCCTTTTTTTTTCACTATACCATATCACCTTTTTTGGATCTTTTTTTTCTTCTTGGACCTTTTCAGTTACCGTAAACATTATGCTTAGAAAAAATCAAAGTGGCAAAATGATAAGCAGAAAACATATTAGAGCTATTAAAGTTGCCTGTTTAAATGCTTTTATCATTTATGTGAGAAAGTGAGTTTCTGGTAAAGTCAAAACACATGTGCACTGCATGTCATAATTTTCTTTAAAAAAGATTTATTTATTTAGAGAGAAAGAGAGCACAAGTTGGGGGAGGGGCAGGGGCTTCACCAGTGACTTGATCCCGTAACCCTGAGATCATGACCTGAACCCAAACCAACAGCTGGATGCTCAACCCACTGAGCCACCCAGGTGCCCCTCATAACTGTTTTTAAGATTTGACTTTTAAGTAATCTGTACACCCAACATGGGGCTTGAACTCAGTCCTGGGATCAACAGTCGCACACTCCACCAACGGAACCAGCCAGCTACCTCCCCCCACACCGTGTCATCATTTTTAAAGATGTTTTGCCTGAATCATCTAAAGTTTTAAAGCAGCAGGTTGTAGGTTTAGTCCAAGGGAGTAGTTTTAAAGCTTTTCTCCTTATTAGAAATAAAACTTTTTATTCAAACCTAAAGTCTACTTATCATAGAAAGGAAAACTGCTCCAGTTGAAGCAGGAATAGTTCAGGTCCCTGAGGGTCCAGAGACTGCCCCAGGGCACCATTAAAAAAAATCAGAGGCTACTGATCCAAAGCAGGGGTTGGCAAATGATGGTACACTGGACAAATCTGTCCCACTGTCTGTTTTTGTAAATACAGCAATTCCCCCTTATCTGTGGTTTCGCTTTTCTGCAGTTTCAGTTGCCCAAGATCAACTGTGGTTCAGAAGCAGATGCTCCTCCTTCTGACGTGTCATCTAACAGCACATCAGAACACCTCCATCGTTTATCTCCCTTTATCTCATCACATAGGCATTTTATCATTTCATACCACCACGAGAAGGGTGAGTACAATGCAATACGATATTTTGAGATAGCCCACATTCACATAACTTTTTTTACACTATCTTGTTATCATTATTCTACTGTATTATTAGTTATTGTTGTTAATCTTCTGCTGGGCCTAATTTATAAATTAAACTTTATCGTAGGTATGTGTGTGTAGGAAAAAACAGAGTATATTTAGAGTTCGGTCCTATCTGTAGTTTCAGGTACTGTGGGGTTCAGTTTCTTGGGGGGTCCTGGGACATATTCACCTCGGATGAAGCAGGACTACTGTAAAGTTTTATTGGAACAGAGCCAGGCCTAGTTGTCTGTGTATTGTATGTTTGCTTTTAGGACAGAGTTGAGTAATTGGGACAGAGACTGCATGGCCCACAAGGCTTAAAATATTTACTACCAGGCTCTTTACAGAAAATTTTGCCCACCTTTGGTCCATAGGATGCTACTTTATAGGGTATCCCAGAACTGAAAGTACATGCATATTAAATGGTTATTTGAATTCGTTTAACAACAGAATTGTACAATGCTACAAAATCATATATACAAATAAGAATGAGGATAAAACCTTTCCTACCTGGCTCATTCCTAATGGCTTTAAAAACTACCCAGGTTTAGGGGCGCCTGGGTGGCTCGGTTGGTAGGCGACTGCCTTTGGCTCGGGTTGTAATCCTGGAGTCCCAGGATCAAGTCCTCCGTTGGGCTTCGCTCAGCAGAGAGTCTGCTTCTCCCTCTGACCCTCCACTTCTCATGTTCTCTCTCTCTCTCTTTCTCATTCCCTCTCTCTCAAATAAATAAAATCTTAAAAAAAATAAAATAAAATAAAAACTACCCAGGTCTAAGGCTAAAGTGGGTTTAAGGTAGCTTTTTCTATCTCATCTGCACAGCATAAATGCTACTTGGGAGTTAAAAAGCGAGAAGTCACAGTCAGTGTATGGAACAGTTTGTCTGTGGGATGCTCTCTCTCTTCATTTGGCAAGAATAATACAAACCGGCAGTATACTTGGGGCCAACTTTGCTCCAACCTCGAGGGTAATCACTGGGAACATCAGTGACAAGACTGTCACAGGGGTAGGCTTTTGTTACAAACAAGAGTTAAAGTGATAATGCAGAGAGAAACTTTATAGACAGGGTCAGGTTTTGAGATACAATATTGACAGGACCTGATTTAATATTGCAATCTTTGTGAGAGTTTTTATGGATTTTGGAGTATCAGAATCCATAAAAGAAAATAATTCTGAAACTGGCCAAAATTTCTCAGGACCAAGCTAAAATTCTGTAATCATCAACAGTCAGTTATGTTGGAAAGGTCAGCTATGTTCCAGATTATGATGGTAAATAATCAAAAAAAATCATTTCTATTTGGCTTTGGAATCTTTATGCCTTTTTTAATTCCATACTACCTTCTTAATAATGTTTTCTTGATATTAATATTAAAGTGAATTTTCAAAATCTGAGCACACAAGAACTGAAAGTAGAGAAAGAGAGTCTAGAAATGTGTTAAGAGAGGCAGGAAAAAAAAGAGAGATGCAGGAAAGTCAACTTGGGATTTAAATTGTCTTACTGTTATGTAGTGGAATACTAAGTAGCCGTGTATTCTGTTCAGCACTTTGGAGTCGAACTAACTGGGGTTATCGTAAACAAAATAAAAAAAGGAATTTATTCATTCACATAATCAAACGTAGACGGCAATAACACTTGTCTGTTCCTTTGTGATTAATATATTAGAGAAGAATTTGAGCATAAAGCAAATTTTGCATTTCCTTAAGTGTGATTTTTGTCAGCCAGATTTTTGTCAGCACTAGGTAAAAGCAGAAAAGTACACCCAGCTCAATCAAGTCCCATAGGAATGCACAAAATACACACCTATCTACCTCAGACAACCACCAGCTACCTCAGATCATTGTGTGTGTTTTGAGTCACACCCGTCCATATCTAAGCGCTAGAACTTTCCTTCCTTCCGAGTCTGATTTCAGATAACCCTTCTTCTACCCATTCACAATAACTCACAATCTACAGCCCCTCTGATACACATTTCCACAAGCAAACTTCGGGTCTTTTTCAAAATAAAGTGTCCTATTTGTTTCATTATTTATCTGTTTATTTCATAACCACTTAATAAGTGTAAAATCCTGCCACTACCATTTTTATTAGGTTTGTATGTTTTTGGGTATGTGCCACTGACAAAGGTTTTCGGTGGGGGTTTTTGGGGTTTTTTAGAGCAGTTAGGTGTTACTCAGTTTTCAGAAACACATATTTTCTTGGTATGGTTTTTAAAAATTGTTTTATTTGAGTATAGTTAACAGTGTTACATTAGATTCAGGTGTACAATATAGTGACTTCATATCTCTATACACAAAGTTGGTTTTTTTAAAAATATTTTTTATTTACTTGAGAGAGAGCGCGAAGGAGAAAGAGAATGAGCAGGGGGGAGGATTAGAGGGAGAGGGAGAAACAGATTCCCCGCTGAGCAGGGAGCCCAATGTGGGGCTCAATCCCAGGACCCCGAGATCATGACCTGAGCCAAAGGCAGATGCTTAACCGACTGAGCCACCCAGGCGCCCTGTCTATAAACAAAGTTTTTGAATGGTGTACTCCTAGCCACATTTTCCACATAAACCCTGGGGTTTTTACTGAACAACTTTGTATGGTGGAGTGATGTTTAGGAAAGCATATGTCACCACATGGCAGCACTGACTGTAGTCCAGATGAAGTAGCTTCAGATATAGCGGGATCCAGGGTCCAATATATGAGTACTCTCTCCTCTTACCCATCTTTCATCTTTGCTTATCTCTGCTTCTTTTTGTCACGTGGCTTCAATTTTCCTATCACAGACAGCTTCCTTCTTGAAGTCAGTGAAGAGGGCTATAGGGAGCTTGAGTTTATAATGTCCTAATAATTCTCAGTCCCAAAAGAAGTGAGACTTTTTTTTGTCCCAGTGGTCGTATATTAAGTCTCAGAGATCATGTTGGTTGGCCTTAGGAAATTCCTCTAGCTAAGGGCATAGAGAACTCTTATTTGTCAGGGTAAGGCAGGCTGATTCCCTGCTACACACCAAGTGGGAAGAGACGACTGTGAGTATCTTTCTCACTAGGACCACATGGAATATGCAGTGGTTGTTTTTTCCAAAAGAGGGTTACTAGCAGACAGGAACAATGTGCTAACCACAGTTATTAATGGCTCGGTCTCTGTAGTCATCGACATGACAAAAGCTCACGGTGTGTTAATTGAAAACAGATATTATGAAATACTGCATGTGGAATAATCCCATTTATGTAAAATCATTTATCTATGTATATGCATATATAAGTATAGAGAATTCTGGAAGAGTGTTCAGAAATGATTGGTGATTTTGGTCTTTGGCTGCTAATTAAAATAATGAGATATGTGCCTTATTTATATCTTCATATAATGATTGCATTTTCTACAGTGAATGTATATTACTTTTTATTTTTTGTTTTTAAGATTTTTACTTTTAAATAATCTCTACACCCAAAGCAGGGCTTGAATTCACAACCCCGAGATCAAGGGTCATATGTTGCACTGACTGAGCCAGCCAGGTGCCCCATATTACTTTTTAAATGAGGGAAAATAGGGACGCCTGGGTGGCTCAGTTGGACATCTGCCTTTAGCTCGGATCATGATGCCAGGGTTCTGGGATCGAGCCCTAAGTTGGACTCCCTTTTCAGCAGGGGAGTCTACTTCTTCCTCTCCCTCTCCCTGCTCATGCTCTCTCCCTCTGTCTCTCTCACTCTCTCTCAAATAAATAAAAAAATAAATAATCTTTTAAGAAATTAAAAAAATAAAATAAATGAGGGAAAATAGTAAAAGAAATAATAACCAATCATATACAAGGTAGACTTAAATACAAAATAGAGAGCTGAGATTTGTTGCCCATATGATACACGACTATGAGTCCTAGGCCTATTGAAGGTGTCACACTTAGCTTCAAGACCAGTTTAGTAAGTGCCACTAAAAAGCTGAACTTGGAAAAAATACCCATAAGGCAAATCTTGGAATATAGTTAGTCTACCAGTAAAAAGTACTATTTTTTGCACTGCAGGCCTGACACACAGAGAATGATAATAGAAATTTCCAAAATAGCTAGGAAATGATAGATTGATGTGAAGCTTCTAGAGGCAAAGTATAATATTAGAGGTTCACTTATAATAATATGAACTAACTACAATTTTGTTTTTCAGAACAACAATCAATATATATGGCCTGATCTAAACAGGGGTAAACTAAAACATATGAACTTTATGCTTCAAATATTACTTAAAAGTCAAAAACTAGAGAAGAGGTTTTTATCCCCCCCTTGACATTTACATGTATTTTTAGTTGCTAAAACTGAACAGATGACAAGCATTTATTTAGAAATCTCAGTCATCAGGCTAACACACACATGTGTGTGCACACACACAGACACACTCAATAGCAACAATTAGAATTTCATGGACTCTTATAACGGGAAGGGACTTTAAAAATCACAAGTCCAGACCTCATATCTGAAACATGAATTCCTTTTACAAGCCTCCCTGATAAATGGTTGTTCAGGGACATGGAGTTTACTATTTACCCAATCTACTTTTTAAAAAAGATTTTATTTATTTATTTATTTATTTATTTAAGAGAGAGGGAGAGCGAGCGAGCGTGCGCATGAGCATGGAGAGGGGCAGAATGAGAGGGGCAGAGGGGCAGAGAGAAGCAGACTTCCCAGTGGTCAGGGAGCCCAATGCGGAGCTCCATCCCAGGACCCGGGGATCATGACCTGAGCTGAAGGCAGACACTTAACCTACTGAGCCACCCAGGCACCCCTGATTTTATTTTATTTCATTTATTTTATTTTATTCTATTTTATTTTTTAGCTAATCTGTACACCCAATGTGGGGCTCGAGCTCATGACCTAAAGATCAGAAGTCACATGCTCTACTGACTGAGCCCACCAGGACACTGCTACACAATCCACTTTTTTGTTCTTTATTTCCTAATCCACTTTTTGATAAATGTTAACAAATTTCTTCATTGTATTTAGCCCGAATCTGTGTTTCTAATTTACATGTACTGGTTATAATTCTGGTTAGTAAGTCTATATAAAACCTTTAATCTATTTAAACATGGTTATCTGTCCTCTATTATTTTTTTATTTTGAGAATATACACTGATGTGTTTACACTAAATGTGTTCAGAGACAAAGACAAATGGGAATTTCAAATGCCAAATGTATATTAAAGAAGTAGGGGACCGGGACACCTGGGTGGCTCAGTCGTTAAGCATCTGCCTTCAGCTCAGGTCATGATCCCAGGGTCCTGGGATCAAGCCCCATGTCGGGTTCTCTGCTTGGTGGGAAGCCTGCTTCTCCCTTTCCCTCTGTTTATGTTCCCTCTCCCTCTGCTTGTGTTCCCTCTCTCGCTGTGTCTCTCTCTGTCAAATAAATAAATCTTTAAAAAAAAAAGTATGGGCTAATATGTGTACATATGAGTACATGCTAAGCATGTCTACCTATGTGTAGGGTACCTGCCTAACAGTATGCTCTCTGTGTGTACCTAGTAATAATGTATTACATTAGAATAACTATACTTTCTGAGATGGCTTCACATCTCTTATGCCATTCAATGATAATATAATAATAATTGCTCTCATTAAATTAGTTCTAGGTACCTTATTAAGTACCTTACATCTATTATTTTACTTAATCCATATAATGTATGAAGAATATGCTATTTTATAATTAGGGAAACAGATTTAGAGCAGTTAAGTAACTTGCCCAGAGTTCCACAGCTAGCATTTAGTGGCCAAGATTTGAGTCTAAGGTCACACTTATTTTATTTTATGCATTATCTCCCCAGAGTTTCCTGTAGTTTTACTAGCCTGTAGCAACTGAGCCATGTTAACGAGTGAAGTGTCAGAAATGATAAACTTACAACAAAAAGACTAAAGGAACTAGTTCATCTTTCTTGCTTTCTTCCATTTTTATATATTCCTAATCTAAATGGGTACATCTCAACATTGGGTGTTGTGGTCAGCAGAATTTTAGGATAGACCCCAAGATTTCCTAGCTCCGGTGTACTCACTCTTCCTCCCAGTTATTCAGTTCAATGCTCATCTAGGTGCTACTAGGAAGGGATTTTGCACATGTCATTAAAGTCCCAAATCAGTTGACTTTAAGATAGGGAGATTATACAGGTGGATTTGACCTAATCACATGAGCCCTATAAAAGCCAAGTTTTCTCTGGCTGGTGGGGAAGAGGAAGTCAGAGCAATGCACTCTGGCTGGCTTGGAAGAAAGCAAACATGCTGTGAACTGCTGATGAGGTGTGGAATGTGGCCTCTACCAACTGGAATGGCCCCTTGCTGATAGGAAGGAATTGGAGCCCTCAGTCTTGTGGTTGCAAGGAACTGAATTCGGCCAGCAGTCTGAACAAGCTGGGAAAGGGACCCCAAGCTCCTTAGGAGAAGGCAGCCTGGCCAACACCCTTATTTCAGCCTTGTGAGACCCTGAGCCCAGCCTGGCCGCCACTGTCCCCAAGACTGCTGATTTACAGAACTGCAAGATAACAAATTTGTATTTTTCAAAGCCACTAACTTTTGGGTAATTTGTTACAAAGCAATAAAAACTATTACAGGGAGGGCCACCTGACTGGCTCAGTGGGTAGAGCTTGTGACTCTTGATCTCAGGGTCGTGAGCTCAAGCCCCATGTTGGGCGTAGAGATTACTTTAAAAAAGAACAAAAAACAATTACAGGGATAAATATCCCTATTCTCCCTCTTCCCGTTAAGAACAACAAATCTAGGGGTGCTTTGCAGGCTCAGTCAGCAGAACATGCAACTCTTGATCCCTGGGTTGTAAATTCAAGCCCCACATTGGGTGCAGAGATTACTTAAAAATAAAATCTAAAAAAAAAAAAAAGGACAACAGATCTAAGTAGGTCATGGTAAAACAAGTGTAATAGGTCAACAGATGTTGTTTGCTTTCTGAAGTCCTTGAGTGTACTCGGGAATAAATGTTCTTACTAGAGCGAACATTCAGGTGTAATGCAACAGATGAGAAAAACAGTGAATTTAGAAAAAATAACCCAACATGCATTTACAATATGAAAGAAGTATCTTGCTTCATATACACTCCCACACAGACTACACCCCCAAATTCAACCCCATTTGCAAAATCTCTGAAGCCTTGTAATCCTGCTACCCATGTGATATTAGGGACTAGGAGCCCCTGCTTCTGTGGTCTCTTACCCTTGAGTGAACCTGCTTGCATTCAGAATCTGGGTTGAGTTTCAATGTTAATGTTACTACCGACCTTCCAGTATTGTTCTCTAGCTTCACTGTGGTAGCTTGATCATCCATTCATTTATTCAGCACATGTTTATTAAGGGCTTACTATGTGCCATATGGTAGGATGACAATAGTATGGCTTAGTCCTTCTGAGACTTACTCAAGCAACTATGCTAATTGTCCTTTGCTCCTTTTGGGGATGAGACATGAGTGGGTACCTCATGTGGGCAAGTGAAGGGTTGGCCTTAGCCTAATAAGGTTAGTAGACAGAGTAAGGCTGCTAACTAAATGTGGCCTACATCTGAGGATTTTTTCATTTCATTACTTTTGGAACATCCTCAGCCATTATCTTTAGATACTGTCACTGTCTCTCTCTCTCTCTCAATTAAAAAAAAGTCTCAAAAAATTATCTTCACACCCAATGTGGGGCTTGAACTCATGACCCCAAGATCAAGAGGTACATGCTTTACTGACTGAGCCAACCAGGTGCCCCATCTCTCTTATTTTCTTTACTATTTCCTTCTAGAATTCCTATTAGATGCATGTTGGTCCTTCTCATTAGATCCTTCATATGTTTTAACCTGTGCTTCATATTTTTCCTTTTGTGGATGTGATATTTATTTGAGAGCATACCTTCATTGGACCCTTCTCTTGGAGATTCTTTGAGACCTGGGTTTGAAGTGAATTCTTCTGGAAGAGAGTTGTATTTCTTCCTACAAGTCACCTGGAAATCCACTTGGCCCTTGAACAACGTGGGAGTTAGGGGTACCAACCCTCATGTAGTCAAAATCTGTATAACTTTTGCCGCCCTAAAAAAGTTAACTACTGGGGCGCCTGGGTGGCTCAGTGGGTTAAAGCCTCTGCCTTCGGCTCAGGTCATGATCTCAGCCTCCTGGGATCGAGCCCCGCATCGGGCCTCTCTGCTCAGCGGAGAGCCTGCTTCCCTTCCTCTCTCTGCCTGCCTTTCTACCTATTTGTGATCTTTCTCTGTCAAATAAATAAAATTAAAAAAAAAAAATCTTTAAAAAAAAAAGTTAACTACTAATAGGTTGCTGTTGGCCAGAAGCCTATTGATACCATAAACAGCCAATTAACACATATTTTGTATGTTGTATGTACTATACAACATATATATTATATATGTATATATATGTGTGTATATGTATATATATTATGTATTTTACAGTAAAGTAAGTTAGAGAAAGGAAAATATTAAGACAATCATAAGGGGCGCCTGGTGGCTCAGCTGGTTGGGCCTTCAGATCGAGTTGTGATCCCAGGGTCCTGGGATTGAGCCCTGCATCAGGCTCCCTGCTGAGCATTGAAGCCTGCTTTCCCTCTCCCACTCCCCCTGCTTGTGCTCTTTCTGTCTCTGTGCCAAATAAATAAAATCATTAGAAAAAAGGAAAGAAAATCATAGGATGGGCACCTGGCTGGCTCAGTCAGTAGAACATGTGACTCTTGATCTCATGGTCATGAGTTCAAAGCCCCACGTGGATGTAGAGCTTACTTAAAAAATAATCATAAGGAAGATGGAGCACCTGGATGTCTCAGTCTATTAGACGTCTGCCTTCAGCTCAGTTCATGATCCCAGGGTCCTAGGATCGAGTCTCACGTCGGGCTCCCTGCTCAGAGGAGAGCCTGCTTCTCCCTCTCTCTCTGCCCCTCTCCCTGCTTGTGCTCTCTGTCTCTCAAATAAATAAATAAAAAATTTTTTAAAAATCATAAGGAAGAGAAAATACATTTACAGTACTATATTGTGTTTATTTAAAATCTGCATGTAAGTGGACCTTTGCTGTTCCAACCTGTGTTCAAGGATCAATTGCACTGCCAATACAGACATATTTTAAGCCACATTTCTGGTGTGTGGGGTTTTGACCATATAGATAATGTGAATTCTGGACCCAGACATGCCTAAGTACAAGTTTGGGGTTATGATGTCTAAAGGGAATTTCTCTCTCTCTCCTCTTTTTCTGTTCCACCCAGAGACAAAACCAAGACCAGCACATATCTCTCCCATCTGCCTCTAGGTAGTATTTTGTTGTTGCCCCCCGCCCCCCGCTTTTCATCCATTAAGGACATCATCTCTGGGGATGTGACTTTAAGCAGAGAAGGAGGGAGATGCTGTGTGCCTGATCCAACTTGTAACCTTGCCTGGGCCATTTGTTCCTTTTGTCCCTTGCACTTGATTGACCCATTAAAACTACTCTCTGGGAAAGGGGAACCCTCCTACACTGTTGGTGGGAATGCAAGCTGGTGCAACCACTCTGGAAAACAGCATGGAGGTTCCTCAAAAA
>RCUC01079756.1:0-11279 GCA_003697995.1 Taxidea taxus jeffersonii
GGGAGCCTGCTTCCCCCCCTCTCTCTGCCTGCCTCTCTGCCTACTTGTGGTCTCTCTCTCTCCCTGTTCAATAAATAAATAAACCTCTTAAAAAAAAAAAGCTTTTAGATAGCACTTCATGACATGAAAAAAATACTCAAGATATATTGTATAGTGAAAACAAAATACATACAATGCACTATAATCTCAATTTAGTAAAAACACATGCAAAAACTCATATTTATTTTTAAAGATTTTACTTATTCATCAGAGAGAAAGAGAGAGAGAAAGCATAAGCCGGGGCATCGGCAGGCAGAGGAAGAAGCGGGCTCTCCGCTGAGCAGAGAGCCTGATGCAGGGCTCGATCCCAAGGACCTGAGCCCAAGGCAGACGCTTAACCACCCAGCCACCCAGGAATCCCCCGAAACTCATATTTATACACAAATACACAGAGAGAAAAAGGTTCATGGGGTTGGGGATAGAAGGGAAAGCTGGAAGGAAATACAACCAAGGGTGGTGGGATTACAGGTAACTTTTCAAAATTTGGAAGAGAGTCACATGTTATTTTGTATTCAGAAAACGAATCAATAGGGGTGCCTGGGTGGCTCAGTTGGTTGAGCGCTGACTCCTGATTTCAGCTCAGGTCAGGATCTCAGGCTAGTAAGATGGAGACCCACACCCCACACCCCTCCCCACCCCAGCGTCAGGTTCTGCTTAGGATTCTCCCTCTGCTTCTCCTCTGCCTCTCTCCCCCTCCTCGCTTTCTCTTAAGGAAAGAAAAAGAAAATCAATCAATATATGTTATTTATTTTTAAAAATCAGTAAGTTTCATTCACGGTTGGGGTTTTTCTTCCCACAGTTCTGTCTTCAGCCCCATTCCCTCCCCTGAATCTCAGACTTGCATTTTAAAGTGTCTCGATAGGGTGCCTGGGTGGCTCGGTTGGTTAAGTAACTGCTTTTGGCTCAGGTCACGATCCGGGAGTCCCAGGATGAGTCTGGCATCGGGCTCCCTGCTCAGCAGGGGGTCTGCTTCTCCCGCTGACCCTCCCTCTTCTCATGCTCTCTCTCTCTCTCATACTGTCTCTCTCACAAATAGGTAAACAAAATCTTTTAAACTGTCTCGCTACATCCACTGCGATGTGGGAGAGGCATTTCAAATTCAGGCCCAAAAGCCAATACTTCATTTCTCCTCTAAATCCAGTTCTTCTCTAAAGTCTTCCCTGTCTCTGGGAAAGTGCTAACGTCACCAATCCAGATGCTTAGGCCAAAACCCCGGGAGGCACGCTCAACTGTTCTCTCACATCCCACATCCAGTCTGTTGGCTTTTTAATGTCTGATCATTTCTTACCACGTCACACGTCAGCCCCCCCTCCCACAGCCTTTTCTCAACACAGCACTAGAAGACTAGATTAAAGGGGAGTCAGACCCTATCGTTTCCTGCTCAAAATGCTACGGGGGTTCCCATCTCACTCAGAGAAAATCCAAACAAAGCTTCTGCCCTGGCTTAGAGAAGCCTGGGCTATCTTACCTCCTATCATTGTGCTCCTTGCTCCCTCTCACACTGGCTCCCATATCAAGGCTTTTGCATTTGCTGGTCCCAGTTCCAGAATGTTCTTTCCTCACTTATCTATACAGGTCTCCCGCCTCCACCCAATCAGGTCTCTGCTTAGGTGTCACTTTTGGGCAGAGGCCCTCTCTTTGGCCATTCCATCTGAAAACAGCCCCCTCTGGCCAACACTCTGCTCCATGCATTTCCCCTCCTTTCACCACATTTTGTTGTTTGTGGATTGCCTGGCTTCCCTGCCAGTATGTATGCTGTACAGGGGTGACTTCCTCGGTTTTGTTCAAGGCCACAGCTCCCAAGTGGGGAACAAGGCTGTGTGTGTCGGCGGTGCTCAATAAACACTTGTCTAATGAGTGACTAAAAAATGAAGACGTGCACAGTACAATTTTGAGAGACCCATCGCCCAGCCAGCCCACTAGCCATCCCCCAAATCCCCAGTTAGATCCAATCTCATTTGATGCCACCTAGGAAAGAACAAAACCCTGGCGGGGGTGTGGGGGGGTGTTGGGTAGAACTGGTACTCTCCAGCCCTCACGTAAGCCCTGGCGTCCCTCAGCGAAAAGGGCTCGTAAACAGTAGTCACTGCTAAGATTCCCTCTATACACTATGCCCTTCATTTCGCCACAAGCTGGAGATCCACCTGTGCCAGAAGGCATCTTACAAACCCCCCAAATCTAACCTGTCATTTCAAGGAGAGAGATGATTTCATCTAGGGAAGTCAAGGTCAAATCCAAGACCAAGAGCTGGTCCTCTAGGACCCCAGGCAGTGCTTCCCTACTGCCCTCCCATGGACAAAAATAAAGCAACGATCACTGCACACTCACTAGGGTTAACGCGCTCCGTGGGATTCACCCATTTACTCCTTACTATGACCCTAAGAGATGGCTTCCATGACTATCTCCGTTTTATGGATGATGGATGAGGAAACTCAGGAACAGGGAGGGTCAGCAACTTGGTTAAGACTACCCAGTAAACAGCAAAGCAGGAACTGGAACCTGGGTGGACTGGTGCCAATGTAGGCGCTAAAAGGACATTCGTACCATCTTCTAAATGGTGAAGTAGTGGGTGCCACTGTTAAAAAAATCTCCGATTCCCACTGTGTAACTAAGAACACACACACTTCAACTTAAACTCCAGATCTTTGTCCTTGCCCTGAATGTGTCCAGCAAGCAGGATTTTATTACCTATTATTCTGGCCAGAGGTCGGTGAACAGGCTCTCTCTCCTTTTCTGGAGGAACAAAGAGAAGAGTTTTAAGCCCAGCTTGGATAGATTAACAGCGGCTAGCCTACCGCAGAGTTTCTCAACCCTGCACCAAGAACCTTGTTTCATTCAGAAAAACTCTCAAAGAAACAGGAAATTCAGATAGAGGAAGGAAATGTCAATGAGGCATGCCTTTTCTCGGCTTGGGGATGAACAGGAAAGACCTGGTGGTGGGATTCAATGTGAGGAGGCTGTTCGCTGGTGGGAGCTTAAAATCCTTGGAAGGTCATTTGGCAAGAATGACCCAAAGCTTAAGAACAGATCCTAATCCTTAACTCACTTAGAAGAATCCACCCTTAGGGATGCCTGGGTGGCTCAGTTGGTTAAGCAGCTGCCTTCGGCTCAGGTCATGATCCCAGCATCCCGGGATCAAGTCCCACATCGGGCTTCTTGCTCAGCAGGGAGCCTGCTTCTCCCTCTGCCTTTGCCTACCTCTCTGTCTGCCTGTGCTTGCTCTCGTTCTCTCTCTCTCTCTGACAAATAAATAAATAGAATCTTTAAAAAAAAAAAAAAAAGAAGAATCCACCCTTAGAAATGCAATCCAAGATTTGTCTGTCTGTGACAAGGTTGTTTAAAAAGGAAAAAACTGGAAAGACTCTAAAAGTCCATTACAAGGAGATCAAGTGAAGAAATTATTATTCAATTGATACAAATTATTCCATGTCTATTTGATAGATTACCACACAGCCACCGAAAATGATGGGGTGCAGCTACCAAAAATGGCATTATCTGGGGGGAAAAAGCATACTGCAAAGTATTTCATGCACTATGTCCCACTTTAATAAACATTTCTATGCAGGAAAAAGACCAGCAAGAGGTTACTGAGATTATGGATGATTTTTCCCATATTTTATGCCTTTTTGAGAATGACTATATAGGACTGTCATCAGATTCCAAATAGTGTTTAAAGGGGAAAAAAATGTAGAACACAAATGCTATGTGTAGGGGAGAGCGGGAAGACAGGCACACTGCTGCTCTCACAGCTGTCTAAAGAAAATGTTCCCCTGTCTGCAGTTGCAGGCGTCCAGACTGGAGCCCAGCAAAGGCCTCAAGCCCCTGGCTGCCCCCAAGAACCCAGGTCCTCTTCGCGATAGCCTGATACACTGAACCAGGCAGATGGGCATCTTGTCCTCGTGAAGCAGTTTACCAATACTACTTACATTCTAGGAAGACACACTCTGCAATTGTTTGAATCAAATCTTTTAGAGTATCACAAAAACCATAAAAACAAAGCACTTCCAGAATGAGCCAAAACCAAGTCCTGAAGACACGGCTGAGGTGTGCTGCTAGCTCTGCGAGGCTCTGCATGGCCCACGGCCTGGGATGGTGAGCGGAAACCATTCAAACAAGCTGTGCCGTTGGCCATCAGGGAAATACAGATCCAAACCACAGTGAGATACCACCACACACCGGTCAGAATGGCTACAATTAACAAGTCAGGAAATGACAGATGCTGGTGAGGATGCAGAGAAAGGGGAACCCTCCAACACTGTTGGTGGGAGTGCAACCTGGTACAACCACTCTGGAAAACAGCATGGAGGTTCCTCAAAAAGTTGAAAATAGAGCTACCCTATGACCCAGCAATCGCACTACTGGGTATTTACCCCAAAGATACAAATGTAGTGATCCGAAGGGGCATGTGCACCTGGATATTTATAACAGCAATGTCCACAATAGCCAAACTGTGGAAAGAACCTAGATGTCCATCAACAGATGAATGGATCAAGAAGATGTGGTACATATCTACAATGGAATACTATGCAGCCATCAAAAGAAATGAGCTCTTGACGTTTGCAATGACATAGATGGAACTAGAGGGCATTATGCTAAATGAAATAAATCAATCAGAGAAAGATGATTATCATATGATCTCCCTGACATGAGTAATTTGAGAAACAAGACAGAGGATCATAGGGGAGGGAAGGAAAAATGAAACAGGATGAAACTAGAGAAGGAGACAAACCATAAGAGACTCTTAATTTCAGGAAACAAACTGAGGGTTGCTGGAGGGGGAGGTGGGTGGGAGGGCTGGGGTGGCTGGGGGATGGATGTTGGGGAGGGTCTGTGCTACGGTGAGTGCTGTGACATGTATAAGACTGATGCATCACAGACCTGTACCCCTGAAGCAAATAACACATTATATGTTAATTAAAAAAAAATCTATGCCATTTGCACACATGTATCTCTGCCGATCAGGATTCTGCCAATATTAGACAATTAAAGCATAACTGAACATCGAGGCTAATAAAGATTGCTAACGATCACACATTACCCCTGACTTCAAATGTCCATGTTCAACTAAACCATTCATCATCGTCTTAGATTGAATTAAAAAGAGTTTTAAACATGAACTCACTGACATTTTGGATCAGATTATCTTTTGTGTTATTCTGCTGTCCTGGGCACTCTGCTTACCAGCATTCCTGGCTTCTGCCTACCAGCTTCCAGGAACACCCCCACAGTTGTGGCCCTAAGAACTGTCTCCAGACTTCCCTAAATGTCCTCTTGCAGGCAAACTGGCTCTGGTTGAGAACCACCCAATACTGATCAAACACGGCATTCATCTACTTCCTGCTGCAGCTCTTACCACTCATTTAGCAGATTAAAAGAAGTGCTGCTTAGAAATAAATTGATTTCAAATATAAAGGTTTCCACTTTGAGATTCCGGATTCCGATCTCGATGCCGCCCCACCAGCGGTCGCCTTTACCTACCCTTTCAGATCAGCAGCCACCACACCTGAAAAATAGGACTAAGAACAGGAGCGCTGGATTCAAGGAGACAAAGGACGCAGGGCAGTACTCAGAGGCGCTCTCCAAGAAACCAAACCTACTGCCGCCCTCGTTGCCGGGAGGGGTCCAGGGCCTAGAGGGGCTTACCTGATTTCTGCAGATTCTTCCGATAGCCGCTGAGATTGAGCTGGGTGATGGTCTCGGACACGTGCGCGACAGCCACCTGCACGTGCTTTTCGGTGAAGTCGTAACACCAGGACAGGTTCAGCTCATCCAATCTGCACAGAAGAGAAATACAGAGAGCATGAAACCAGGACCCAGGAATGAGCTCTAGGAAAGCACTTGACTCAGAGCTTCAAAGAAAACACCAAGCCACAGATTCCTAACCATTTCACGCTGAGAACCTCTGCTTCTCTAGGCAGCTGCCTCTGCTCACCTGAGACTGCCTTCTCCCCTCCTGAAGTGCTCCCCTGCCCTGGTGTGCCCCAGAAGGTCGCCAGCAGAACTGAGCCCAAGCCTTAGTGAGTGCTGCCCCCTTCTGGAAGCGGAGGGAACACTCTCCGCTCCTCCTGAGGGCTCCCACAGGTTATAGGAGGAGGAGCTCTAGCCTCAGTTTTCTTTCTGAATCACCCAGGCTGTCAGCAAACAAGCAAAGGCTGAACAACCACTCCAGAGTCTTTAAAAAGTTGATGGGTTATACTGGGGATTCTCAATAAAGAGACATCGACATTGCAAAAGCCCACTTCATCTTATCTGGCTTGTGCTGACTGAGCCAATGAATTCAAAGACAATATCCAAGGATTAAGCCACACACCCGGTTCCTGACATTGCTGAAGAAATGGAGGGTTATACATTTCTCTCTCCAGGTAATACTCTTATCCCAAGGTAATCTACTTTCAGCAGGTCATTAAAGAGACACACATACAATGCCAGAGCGGAAAGATCAAGGGCTATTAAAAAGGACACACACAAAGTATTCTGTGAGCCACATCCTCCTCTCACTTAGAAATGGCTGTCACTGTACCTTTCTTTTTTTTAAATTTTTTTTTGGTACCTTTCTTTATATACTGACATTATTACACGATATAAAGATGTTTTTAATGGAGTCACCCAAATCTATGATATCCGCTAAGTTAGGTCTACAGATACTATAGGGGAAAAGCCTGACTGTACAGTCAGGTATAAAGAGATTAATTTCGATTAACACATTACCAATTTTTCTTACTTTCAAGTGAAGAAAAGGGGGGGGATTACTACACAAGTAGCCCCTGCCAACCTGACTGATTTGGCTCCTCCCGTTGAACAGGAAGTTTAGAGGGTAAAGGATATTACGTATCATCAAAGGCTCTGAGTTTGGAATAGCTCAAGAAATAGATCCAATGCCTCGATCATGGGAGGGATAATTGTGTATTTGCAAAAACAGCAGTATAATCAAGTCTCCAATCTTTCCTACCTGGAACAGCTGCTCAGCAAGGTCTTCAGAGCAGATTCGGAGAATCCAGAACACCCAGAGAGATTCAGTCGCACTAAATTTGAGTTTTGTGCAAGATTACTGGAAAAAAGAGAAAAATGTCAGAGGAATGCCAGTAGGACACTGCTCCTCAATTAATAAGCATCCTGAGGAAAGCAGGCTAGAGAAGTCAGCAGCTAAGCACACAAGCCTTTGAGCCAGAAGTGAGTTTCAGTTCACCTCTCACTCTGTAGGACAGCAAGTAGGATGCTTTGCCTCATTTTACTCATCTGTGGAATGGCAGAATCAGTACCTTCTTGGTAGTGTCAAGATTAAGTTATATAATGTGATTAGGGACTCAGCACAGTGCCTGGCACAACGAAACCACACAAGAAACACCAAGCAACGTAGGTTTTAAATTGAAAAAAGAGTGCTTGAATAAACACCATCTCTATTTTACCCATGATTAGCATTAGCTTGTAGCCACACTTCTACGTGTTGAGTCTCCAGGTTCTTCCAAGTAAACATCTCTCAGATTTGCCTTCTCTACACTCCCAAAAGCCTGTGTTAGTGGAACTCCGTGACTAAGAGTGAGAATCATACTCTACAGCTAAGTTCAAATCTTGGTTCTGCCACCTACAAACTATGTGACCTCAGACAAATTACGCAGCCTCTCTGTGCCTCAGTTTCTGTATTTGTAAAAAGGGGAACAATCAGAACTTACATCAGGGGTGACCTTTGAAGAACTGAGTATCCGGCACATAATGTTCAAGAAACTTATTCTAATGCTGCTGCTGCTGTTTTTTACATCAAGTTTCATCATTTCTCACTGGAATGAACACAACAGCATCTAGCTAGTCCAGTTTTTTCCACAGCTGGTTAACACTTCCAGGTGCCCAGGAGATTCTTTATCTAGATTTCTACTCTGCGTGTTCCCTCCATTCTCAGGACCACCCTCTTTGGCACGCTCCCATCTTCCGAGCCTGCCCCGGAGTCCAGACTTCCTACAGCATGGCAGGGGCCTGTTCCGAGCTGCTTTCCACCCTTCCTGGGGTCTCCTCACTGCACCCCGTGCTCCGCAAGTTCCCGCCTCCCACACTGGTTAGGACCGTGCAGGCAGCTTTAACTCGTGGGCTTCTTTACCTCATCACACGGCGATCTCTAACCTGAATGCCTTCGATCTTCAGCTTAGGAGTCACTTCCTCTAAGAAGGCTGCCCTCCCTCAATTTAACTAGGTCTCTCCGGGGTGATGCCTCATATTCACCGACACATGTAACAAACACACTGCACTGTAATTATCCGTCTCTCCCACGAATGAGGGAGGGACCTTGCCTGTATTCATCATCCCTGTACGTCTGGAACCTGGCATAAAGCCCGGCATATAGTTAGCATGCAAACTGGATGGCCCAGATGAGTCCTGCAGAGTCCTGCGGAAGCTGGGGCACACCATGGCTCTTTTCTGAGTCCATCTGGACATGGACAGAGGGCACCCAGATTATATTCAGGAAACGAAGTTAACACATCAAAACAACCGCCTTTGTCACATGCTCCCGACGGCCACTCACTTGACGATGGGATCTGACAGCTGTAGGCCTTCCAGGCTTAGGTTCTGCAACTTGGAGCACTGGGACAGAATGCCATGGAGGGTAGACACGTCAATTACAGAGTTGGACAGATCCATGTGCTGCACACGGAAAGGGCTGGGCACAGAGGAGGGAACAGAGAGGCTCTGTTAAGGGGGCTCACACGTACCTCCAAATCAAATCCATCTCCTCCCCAGATGAGCTGCCAGTCACAAACATGACTCCTGAATACACATTTAAGTAGTACAGTTTCAGTCTTTTTTTTTTTTTTAAAGATTTTATTTATTTATTTGAGAGACAGAGGTCACAAGTAGGCAGAGAGGCAGGCAGAGAAAGAGAGGGAAGCAGGCTCCCCGCAAAGCAGAGAGCCCGATGCGGGGCTCGATCCCAGGATGCCGGGATCATGACCGGAGCTGAAGGCAGAAGCCCTAACCCACTGAGCCACCCAGATGCCCCACAGTTTCAGTCTTAAAATAAACTGCTACCAGATAACTCCCTCCCCTCATTCATTTTAAAATTCAGGAGGATTTCAGGGGGAAACTGGGTGGCTCAGTCAATTAAGAATTTGCTTTCAGCTTAGGTCATATTCCCAGAATCCTGGGATCGAGCCCCATGTTGGGCTCCCTCCTCAGCTGGGAGTCTGCTTCTCCCTCTCCCTCCACTTCCCCACTGCTTTGTCACACGTGTGCACTCTTAAATAAAGTCTTAAAAAAATTAATTAATTAAGTTCAGGAGGATTTCTGCCAAGTCAAGATGGTGCTGCGTATACAGTCCCACTTAGGAAATTAATTTGTGGGCATCATGAGAATGAGCTGAACCCGGGTGACAAGGTTATGCCTCTGAATCCTGCAGGCAAAGATGAGTGAGTAAATTACTAAAACAGGAAAGACAGTGCAAGAGCCAGCTATAAAGGGCTAACACTGAGGTACCTGGAAGAAATGCAGGTGTGGATGTTTCTAGGTAACTGGGCCTAGGAGTTTGTTTGAAAGAGAGGGCTGGGGGCGCCTGGGTGGCTCAGTGGGTTAAGCCTCTGCCTTTGGCTCAGGTCATGATCTCAGGGTGCTGGGATCGAGCCCCACATCGGGCTCTCTGCTCAGAAGGGAGCCTGCTTTCCGCCCCACCCCCACCTGCCTCTCTGCCTATTTGTGATCTCTCTCTGTCAAATAAATAAATAAAATCGTAAAAAAAAAAAAAGAAGAGAGAGAGAGAGGGCTGAACTGGACAAGAGGATCTGGAAGTTCCAGCACTATGGCAGGTATATAAGACAGTGTGTCCAAGGCCAGTGTGTGGATCAGGAGAAGGCAGACAAGAACCAGGGACACAGCCCAGAGTAGCCAAGGAAAGTGCACAGGTGAAGGTGACCCAGAAGGAAGAGCACGGGACAAGGGTAACCAGCAGCGGAAAAGGGTGCTGCCATATAACACTGGAGGAAAGGGGAAAGTACCAGAGTCCGGATGTAGGTTTTGTCCTTAACTCTGCTGTTCTTAGCTTATTTTTCTGTTCAGTATCTAGCTATTCCACTCCATGGCTCTTAACCATACCACCAAACTATCAGTAAGAGAGTCGTTCTTCAAAATCCTCCATAAAACAAACAAAAAGAGGGCATTCTTGCCCAGGTTGCAAATCTGTCCACCATAAGATCAGATACCCAGAGCTTCAAAATCTGAGAAGACTCCTCACACCCTTTGTCAGAAATGGGCAGGGGACGCCTGGGTGGCTCAGTTGGTTAAGCGGCTGCCTTCAGCTCAGGTTATGATTCCAGCGTCCTGGGATCCAGTCCCGCATCGGGCTCCTTGCTCAGCAGGGAGCCTGCTTCTCCCTCTGCCTGCCTCTCTGTCTGCCTGTGCTCGCTCTCTCTAACAACAACAACAACAAAAAAATCTTTAAAAAAAAAAAAAAGAAATGGGCGGTGTGGGAAGAGCGAGGCTGCCCTGCGTGTGTGAGTGAGTGTGCTGCACGGCTCCTGCCTCATGGGGCCCACGGTGCCCATCCTCCGAGGACGCCACCTGAGGGAAGCAATACGTGCCTCCTTGACCCCCTGCAAGAGCCCAAGAGTGGAAACGGCATCACTGAAAGCTGTGCCGTGTTTCAACACAAAGACCGCGTGGCAAAATTCTATTAGCCTTCCACTGTACAGACTTGTCACAGGCCGTAAGTTACAGGAAAGAAACAAAGTTTTGATCCATTTCCACCTTAAGATTTACAAACAGCCTTTTCTGGGGGCTTTTCTTTTTTTACCTGAAATGTTCCACCAATGGTTGATCCATAAATGATCGTGGGCAGCGGAAGGCAACCACTCCTCGAGACAGCAACCGACCGATCACATCTGGGTGCAGGTTTCTACCTGCGAGGTCTAAAGTCTGCCACAGAGACTCGTCAAACCTGGAAAAGAGGGGGGGTGCTTAGTAAGCTCAGGGCACTGGATACCAGAGGGCCCCACCACTCCTCAACAAGGAGACTCTGGCCACTGAATCGCCCTGAAGCAGATTCTGAAGGAAATTTCAGTTTCGAGCTGACTATACAATGAGCTATGGTATTTTTTAAGACACAAATGAGTATTTCTTGCTCATATTATGGATAAGCTTCCACCTTCAGCTGCACACACACACACACAGACACAGATACACATGCATACATATATCTATTTGTATGTTTTTCCTTCAGATGGTTCAGTGCTATCATCAGCCATGAAATGAATGATCTGGAACCA
>RCUC01079768.1:0-10487 GCA_003697995.1 Taxidea taxus jeffersonii
TTCCTCTGCCTCTAGTCTTGTCCCTTTCAATCCATTCACCATCCTGCAGCTTGAATATTTCAATTAAAACGCAAAGAGGACCATGTTCTTCCACTCTTTAATTAGTATCATTGCAGTATTGTTTTTTCTTCATGTATTAATGAGCACATAGTATGTGTCTGGCACTGAGCCAAGGGCTCTGCCTGCCTTATTTAATTCTCCTTCTTTGAGATAGACACTGCAGCTATCTCCATTAAAAGGGCTCAGAGAGGTAAAGTAACTTCCTAAAATTTCCTTATGCAGTAAGCATCAGTACTGAGTTTTAAACTCATGTCTGGTCTGTCTGACTGCAGAGCTTGTGTCCTTAATCACTATAATACATTGTCTTTCATGCTTAGATGTGTAGAGCGCTCCATTTCCTTCAAAGTACTTTCACATGCATTATCTACGATCTCTCCTAGTTGTAGTAGTCAAGGTCCTATGAGTAGGTATCTTCCTAATTGTATAGACAAGGACATCAAAGCAACAGAGATAATCATGGAATCCTATTTCTCATTAATTAATCTCTCCATCTAGTCTGTAAGTATTTATGGAAGAGATACTGGAGGAGTAATTAAGATGGAAAGTGTTTAAATGACTTGCTCAAGGCCCCGTGACCACTTGGTGGTAAGAGCAGGGACTAGGATCTCTGGGTTTCCTGGTGTGTTCTTCTTCTTTTTTTTTTTTTTAAAGACTTTATTTATTTATTTTGTTAGAGAGAGAGAGCAGACAGAGGCAGAGGGAGAAGCAGGCTCCCCGACCAGCAAGGAGCCCGATGTGGGACTCGATCCCAGGACGCTGGGATCATGACCTGAGCCGAAGGCAGCCGCTTAACCAACTAAGCTGCCCAGGCATCCCTCCTGGTGTGTTCTTGATGGGAGGGGAGAACTGCTTCCAAACTGCTGGGGAACTTAGCAAGGGCTTGGCTGGGATCAGCAGTAAAAGCAGATCAAATTGTCCTCTATTTCATCTATTCTCTCCATTTTTTACCCCCTAGCTTCCTTGAGGTTGATTTCTAGGGTGGAGCTAGAGGGTGTAATACTAAGTGTAATAAGTCAGTCGGAGTAGGATACATCTGGTATGATTTCATTCCTACGTGGAATTTAAGAAACAAAACAAATGAACAATGAAGAAAATGAGACAAACAAGAAACCAGACTCTTAAATACAGAGAAAATCTAGTGGAGACCACAAGAAAGGCATGGGGGCTTGAGTGAACCTGATAAAGGGGATGAAGTATACACTTATCGTGATGAGCCCTGGGTCAGGTATGGAATTGTTCAGTCATCGTATTGTACATGTGAAACTAATCTAACACTGTGTGTTGATAGCTTTTGATATGAGGGAGTAAACAAAGGTAAAGAAAGATGGGAGACCCCCCCCAATAGAAAATCCTTCACAGGGGAGCCATGGCAGTTATCTCCAGGACTAAGACTCCCCAGCATTCCAGCTGTGTAGCAACTTGGGAGAACAATGCTCTGAGACTTAGAGGAGAACAGAAGTCTCCAAGAGAAATGTTCTCAAGAAGCAAAATTAACTGAACAACTTGGGAAGTTTGAGGGTAAATTAGTGGTACATTAAAAAAAAAAAAAAAAAGTCCTGGCAAGTAGCAGATGTGGAAGAATGATCAGATTTTCTCTGTGTGGCTTCGTTCCATAGGTAGAAGAAAGAGGAATCTCCGCTCAATACAAGATTAAAAAAGAATATGATTTCTATTAAGAATGAGACGGAATTTCCCAGAGAGGTTGTAAGCTCCCCTTCTCTTACCACACAGAGTCAAGTAGAATCCATAGCCATAGGGGCACTACCCATCCTAAATGGTGGGTGCTGCCTCTCCTGCTGCCAGCAAGGGGATTTATTCCAAATTAACCCTCTGCTTTTTTGAGTTTTTGAGTCACTTTCTCAGATTCAGACTCTTAGATGGGACCAAAGCTGGGTAAGGAAATATCTGCCCCTCCTTCAGACAAAACAGAAAAGAAGCAGTTGACCCTTAAAGTTCTTCCAAGTGTAAGAAACCATGATTCCATGGGTTTTGGTATATCATCTTGTCCCAGATTCACACATGGTACCACAGGGCTTAGTGCAGTTGTAGGCATTTTAACTAATACTGTGGCTTTAATAATAACTTCAACATCAGATTTCTTTTCCTTTTTCATCTTGCATAACACCTTTAGCTGTTCTCTAACTTACAACTGGTAAAGTTTGGAGAGGGCATGTGTGGCAAACTATAGGTGGTGCTGGGCAAAAGCCAGCTGTCCACCCTCCAAGAGTTCTTACAGCGTGGCATCAGACTGGTGAATTTACCAGCATCTGGTCTTTAGTTTTACATTTCCAGAAAGACCATTTTATCTGTGCTTCAGAATTTAGCTGGCTCATGGAGATTGACTTATGTTCATTAAACTCACAAGAAAAGCCAGTATTTTAACTAATAAATTTATAATAAGAAACAAAATGTTCAATTACACCAGTCATGGCAGCCTAACAGAAAGAAAGAAAGAAAGAAGAACGAAAGGAAGAAAGAAAGAAAGAAGACAAACTGTAATCAGAATGTTGTGCAGAGTGTTTGGAATCAGAACAAGATGAGTTAGTTATAAGATTACAGTGACCGATGGCCTCAGACTCTGATTACCTGATTACAATTGGACTCTTTCACCTGTAAGTAAAAAATGCACAATTAAGATTACCTTGAGCCAAAAAGAGAGTTTATTAAAAGAGTTTAAATTACCACATGGAACTCTGGGAAAGTCCTTGGAAGAACTGAGCTTCGGAGACTACCGAAATGGGGACCAGCATTCTCCCCCTGTTGGCTTCCTTTTCTCCCTCTGAGGCGAGGGACTTTATATCACAGGAGAGTGACTGACCCTTTCTCCATCATCTATAGTAAGAAATCCCATGGTAGAGCCCTGGCGGAATCTGAACTGGGGGCTGATATTTGGACCTTTCAGCTCTGGGTAGAGACGGAGTGCTGGAGCAGGGACCCATGGCACAGGCTTGCTTGGGGTGATTGCAGACAATGAACTAAAGTTAGTGTTGGCTGTCATAAGATGGATTGGAGCACTGACTTTGGTGTCCTGCAGCTCTGCTCCCAGAACCTCCAGAGAGGTTTCTTTATGAGCCAGGACACCTCTTTCTTGTGCCTAGAACCCATGCCTCCCTTAGTTTTCTTATCTTGCTTTCTTGAGTTTCTCTGAAGGCCATTTGCCTTCTAATGGACTTATTCCTTCATTATATTCTTTATTTGGCTATAGCCTTTAGCTGATATCTAAAAGGAAGATCTATGTTGATTTTCCATAGTTTTATTTTCAAAAGACCATCTTGTTTCAAATTGGATGAAGTATATCACTTAAATATTTTTCCCTGTTCTTCAGATTGAAAAGTAGGGGTGGGGGGAATGATATCAAAGGTTTATAACTGACTAACAGTCATCATTCAGTGTTGTAAAAGTTTCCATATTGATGAGTCACATTGCATTTTCAGAAAGATCACTGAATATTTTAACCTTCCACCTTTATTTACTTTGATTCCTTACAGTAAATCTATATTTATTTTATTTATTTATTTGTATCTAATTTTTTATTGCTTTATGTGTTTGATTAATTTCTCAGTGCCTACCTTGTATCAGACTCTGTGCTTGGAGGTGATAATAAAGAATGGGAGAAGGGCCTGAGCTTGCATGGAATGGGTTTCTGCTTGCTTGAGGTGCATTGAGAGTTGCTCAATTCCACCTTGCCAATTGGCCTGCCCAAAGTAACACTCTATTTGACTGATAATTATACTATTTGAGTCATAACTTTGGATGAGAATAGGGTAGAGAAACAAGTTCAGTGTCATCTATTAACACTTAGACATTTTAAGATTATGGAATATTTCCATATAAAATACTCTTTGGACGTCCATCTACTTATTACCCAGTTATACTGTAAGTTAATAGTTTTGCCATATTTTAAAATTTTTTTTAGAGAAACAATTTATCATGAATTATAGAGCCATCCAACATATCCACCATATTGATGGACATTGACTTCCAATTTTTCACTGTTACAAATAAAGCTAGATTGAATATCCTTACATCTCTTACCTTAAGTATATATGCAAGGATTTCTTAGTACTCAAAAATATAATTGCCACTTATTAAGATATATGCACCTTCAGTTATGCAAGATATTGCCACTCGTAGTATATGAATATGCTCTTACTTTCATATCCTTATATACATTGTAGAGATCTTAAATTTTTACCAAATGGATATAAAATGGTACTTTGTGGTTGTTTTACTTTGCATTTCACTACTGAATTTAAGACAATTTTGAGACTGAATTTGTTTTCAAGTGTTTATTAGCTCTTTTATTTTCTTCCACTGTGAGCTATTTATAGCCTTAGGCCATTTTTCTATAGAATATTGTCTTTTATTGATTTCTAAGCATTTTTTATTTATTCTGGATACTAATATTATTTGACTTCATTTTAAAATAAATATCTTCTTGTCTGTTATTTCTCTTGGAACACTGCTTATGCTGTCTTTTGATTAATAGAAATTTTAAATGACAATTTAATCAAGAGTTATATATAAAATGTCAGATTATGAACCTTTTAGAAATTTACATACACACATGTATGTATATGGAACATATATTGAGTCTATAAATACATGAGTTATTTTATGTCCTTAAGCAAATTTTATAATTTTTGTCATAAATGTCTTTTAAGTCTTCTTTTAGATGTATTCATATAGGAACATTAAAGATTTTATTAGTTATAAATGGGACATTTCCACTTTAATTATGCTTTCTAATTTCTTGTTGCTGGTATATGGGTATGCTATTTTTGTATATTGATCTTGTATCTAACAACCTTCATGATACTTGACTCTTGTTACGATTTGTAGATTCTCTTGGATTGTTTTAATGTAGACTATCATCTGTGGAAGATGAAAATTCTGTTTTTTCCATCCCAGTTATTACACTTTTTCTTTTTCTTGTTGTACTGCATTTTTTCAAATCTCCAATTCATAGAATAGAATCCAGTTCATTGAATAGAAAGACGGTAGGAGGACTTCTATAACTGGTAATGTTTCTGGAGAAAGTTTCATCCATTTAGTTTTGATTCTCATTTACTGTTTTCATCTTACAGTAATGTTGCACTCTCTGTTCATCTTAAGTATGTTGAATTTTCCTGGACTAGCAACAATCAGGTAATTCTAAGGAGGGGCAATGAGACATTTGGGCAGTTTTCTCAATCTCTTAGTTCAAGAGTGCCCTCTACTGTTGGATCACTGCAGTGAACGTTATTTCATTAAAGGCATCTTTTTTTAAACCGTGGTGGTTTAAAGCGTGGACCCTTAATTTCTGAACATGAGTTCTTATTTTTCTTTACCTTGCTGATTGCTTCCCACCTTCCCAGAGGCAGCACCTTCCTAAGACTGCCACTGTGGTCTTGAATACTTTCCAGTCCTCTTTCTTGGAAAGCCAATGTTCAGCTCTGCTAGTCTCAGACTTGTTCTCAGTATTTCCCCAAGGGGAACAATGCTCCTTTTTGGGGCTGATGCCTTCTGTGTTCCATCCCCACGATGGACTTGCCACCCTCTCCTCTCTTCCATGTAATCCCTACCTTATTTTGCTCCAGAATAGGCTCTGTATCTGGTGCTACTGATTTTGGATTGATCTCCCACCTACATGTAAACCAAAATTTGTAGTCTTATACTCTCAGGGTGGGCAATTTTGTGATTTCACTTGCTTTTGCTGATGATCTGTATGGTTTTGGAGGGCATATGTAAATATTTGGGTTTAAGGAACCAAAGGATCTAGGATTGTGATCTAGGGTAACAATCTTGTCCTGACTGTAGACTTGTCATTTTGTCTTTGTGATTCTGTCATTTGACTTATATATTCAATATTATGTTATTAAGTTTATCAATATTATATTATTATGTGTTATTATGTTTATTGACTTAGGATCTTCCTGGTGCTTTGATCAGTAGGTAATGATCTTTATAACTAATAACTTTTGACAGAAAGCCAATTACATGTTATTAATATAAGAACACTAACTTTGTGTTAATATTTTCTGGATGTATCTTTTTTTTTTGATGTATCTTTTTATATGCTTTTACCTTCAAACTTTCTTTGAAAATAATTTTATTCTAGGTTTAGGTATTCTAGGTATAGAAACATAGAGTTGTACTATGTAATACACGTTGTTCAGTTTAAGTCTGAGAAATGCTTTCACTGATGAGTTTAACCCTTTACTTTCATTGTGATTGCAAAGATATTTATTTTTATTTTTATGATTTTAATTTGTCTTATGAACAGAAACGATTTTCTTTTCTTTAATTCTCCTTTCCTGCCTTTAAAAAAAGATTTTATTTATTTATTTGAGAGAGAGAGAGAGGGGGAGAGAGAGCACGAGTGGGGTCAGGGGCAGAGGGAGAAGTGGACTCCCTACTGAGCAGGGAGCCTGACATGGGTCTTCATCCCAGGACCTTGTGATCTTGACCTGAGTGGAAGGCAGATGCTTAAATGACTGAGCCACTCAGGCACCTCCTATCCTGCTTTTTTATTAGATTGGTCTTTTAAAAAATTTATTTGCTAGTTTGAAACTTACACTTCTAATTTTTGTTCTTTTAGCTGCCAGTACTCAAACTTAAGTGTGCATGAGCATCACCTAGAAGGCTTGTCAAAACACAGACTGCTGGGCCCTACCCCCAGGTTTCTAATTCAGCAGATTGGGCCTGGATCCCAGTTGTTTGTATTCCTAACAAGTTTCCAGATAATGCTAACGCTATTATTCTGGAAGCCATACCTCAAAAGCCTAACAGGAACTGGTGGTTACCACCAGATAAAATATTAGCACCTGTATCCAATAACCATTCTGAGTTCGACTTTCTTGTTATTTTGGAACTCTTTTACTTGTTGAATTCTCTTTCCCACCAGCAGAGCCATGCATGAAAATGGTTAAATTTCCTCGTGCCCAACATTTTTAGGTGTGCAATTCTCAGAGGAGTTTCTTTGATTGTGTAGTCTCATAGTATTTTCAGAAACAGAAGTAGGGCTTTTTAAAATTTAATTTAAATTTTAAAATTTAATTATTTCTCTTAGAAAGATTTTTCTCCCACCCTGAGTTCCAAACAGAGAAACTTTCTCCCAAGTTTCTCTGGACAGGTGGCTGGAGTTTCTTTGGCTTCTTTTATATGAGGGTGCAGACTTTACAGGCTCCTGGCTATAAGTAGGAGGTTAGCTCTTTGCGTTCTGTGAACCCAAGGCCATGTCTCCAACCCTTCATATGTAGTTCAAACTCTAGTTTCTAGCCTTGTCACATCATCTTATGGCTTCCTATTCTAGTGAGCATCCTTTTCATTTCTAGCACCTTCGAGTTTCCCTATGGAGCTAAGTGGTGCTTACAGACTTCGGGGAGGGAGGATGTATTTATTCAGCATTGCTGTGTGTTTAATGGGGTGGAAGTTGGGGAGCTATATAATCTCAGTCCACCTGGTGGTCTTCTGTTCTCTTTTTCCATTGTCATCTGGCAGAGAACATGGGGCCTAGGGTCAAAAGGTCCGAGGGGCAGAAAGTAGATGGTAAAGGGAATCCCAAAAGTTTGGAATGTGCCTGAGCTCAAGGACTTGGGACTGGTAGCGTATCATTAGTAGAGGCGAGGAATAAGTGGTGTTGAATGGGAAGTGATTGAGGGAAAGGCATCCTGTGGTGGTAGGTAATGCTATAAACAAGGTCTGGGACAGTTGTAGGTTTTAACATTTTTTCTTAGGGCCAATCTTCCTTAAAATGTTTTTATTTTGTGTGAAGTGTATAACACTAAACACTTTGATATCTTTCTTTTTGGAGTCGTTCTTTTCTCAGATATTGCTTGTCCCTCACAGGTATGCATTGACAACATACGCTGAGGAATATGCTGCACCGTATGATTATGAGCCACTTGTGAGTATGACATGGCTGGAAAGCCTCATTCTAATATTTATTTATGTGCTTACAATGATTCTTTGCACCTAGTGTGATTAGTCAGGCTTGGGAAGAAAGGACAAATTGCTGAGATTTATGATGTTGTGTATTTATTTAGAGATATTCACTACTTGTGGGAGTCAATGGAATTTTTATGGTTATGATTTTTTTTGAAATTTATAGATTTCAGGAAGAAAATATTGCAGCGTCCAAAATGTATTAGTTACCTTCTTCTTCATCCTGTTTTATTGTCCTTTTCCCTGAATTCAATTTATCTGGAATAAAAACCTACCTTTCAATTCATTTGTATTGCATCGACACATAAAAGCAAGTGGTGTAATTTAACTCTGGGAGATGTGTGTGTTGGTAACATATGTCCAGTTTATAACTTCATTTTACTTACACTTAAAAAATTAAACATCAGAAACAAAATAAGCCCCCTTCTTCTTAGTCTTGTTATGGAAGTCTTGGCTGGTACAATAAGTAAGAGATTTAACTATTGAAAAAAAGGAGGAAATAAAGTCATCTTTATTTTCAGAGAATATTATTATCTTCTTAGGAGAACTAAGATATTAAACTGAGAAGTAATTAGTAGAAATAAGACCATTTAGTAAGGTGATTGAATATAAAATAAGTATATCAAAAATAATATGTTTGCTTCATATTAGTACTGCTTAGGAAACTATGAAAGAAAAAAACCCCACAAATTACTATAGCAACACAAGTTTTAAATACTTTTGTGAAGAAAATTCTCAACCAAATAAAGATCAATAAAGAAGATGTGGTAGTTTGTCTCCAAAGATGGTGGACTTTCCACAGCCGCTTCCCTAAGACAAAGTGAGTAATGCCCCACCTTTTGAATCTGAGCTGCCAAGAAACTGATTTGATCAATAGAAGACGGCAGCAGTGACACTATGCCAGATCTAAGCTGGACTGAAGAAGACTGCTTCTGAGTCTTGGAGCCCTGAGCCCCCATGTAAGAAATCAAGGCTACTCTCCTGGAAGGAGAGGCCATGAAGAGGAGCTCTGATGAGCTTGATTTATGAGTGAGGACGCCATCTTGGACGTCCAGCCTAGTTGAGCCTGAAGTGCAGCTCCACCTGCTCTCTGACTGCAACCCATAAAAGACTCCAAGAAGAAGATAATAATAAATTATTATTTGAAGCCATTAAATTTATTTTAACAAATGTACACCCAAAGATAACTGAGACAGAAGTCTTGACTACAAGGGAATAACAAGCATTTTAGGAAACTGGAAAACTAAATTAATTATGAATTAAGTTCATACATTTAATTATATTAAAAATGGATTTTGTTTTCTATTAGAACTCTAAGACTATAAGAGTTATTTAAAAGAATAAACAGATGAGAATAATTAAAAGTTTTAAAAACCATGGTAAAAACCAATTTAGGGAAGTATAGGATTCATGACACTACATTATGTGTTGTATTCTTATTTATTTTTCTCATCAAAAAAGAGCATTCAAACCATAATGAAAGCAATTATGATAGCTTATGGATTAATGCCTAATAGGTAAAGAACTTATATATACATATTGGCAGGAAAATTGATAAGACACTACAGAAAGAGCAAAGGATAATATATAGACAATTTACAAAGCATGTTATTGTATTATATATTTTATACAATTGTATATTTGTATACATTAAATATATATATGTAAATATATATATGTAAAATATACATATTTGTATATTTTATACAAATTGTATATTTGTATATTATATACAAAGTACAAAACTAATAAATACAGGGAAAATCCCAATTTACAAATCATAAAAAATGTGAATAAAAAAATGAAAAAATTTTCTGCTAATAAAATTGACAGTATTTTTAAAAATAATATTTAATGGGTGAAGATGGGATGAAATGGGTACTTTCATCTGTTGCCAGGAAGACTGTAAATTGTTTTAATCTTTCTGGAAAAGAATTTGGCAATATGTATCAATGCTATTTGATCTAATAATTTTCCTTCTAAGAAACTTCCTCAGAGAAAAATAACTCAACTAGGAATAAAATTTATATCCATGGATACTCATCCCGGATTTATTTGTAATGGCAGAATTTAAAAGTACCTAATGTTTTAGTATTAGGAATAGTACTATTAAGTATGTTACAATCACTTGATGAGTTATTTTGTAGCCTTTATAATGTCCATAGATGGTTCTTAGTGTCCTGATAAATCTTGATTGGAGGTTAAAAAAATTAAGATGCAAAATTGTATGCATATAACATTTATTTATATTAATATAATATGTAAATATTGTTTATGTATAAACTATGCAAAAATATACAGGGGAAAAAGCCAAACTGTCAAAATGCTAGTAAAATTGGCCATTGAGTGGTGAGATTCTAGGTGAGTTCTTCATCTTTACACATTTTAGAATTTTCTAGTGCAACAAGCATGATTGCTTATAATCAGAAAAAAACACAAGGAAACATCTTATTTAAAAATGCAGTTTAGGTCCATTTCCTTACATATATGGGTTCTGGCTG